>CAIGRH010216059.1:0-10511 GCA_903798295.1 Fraxinus nigra | reverse complement strand
GAAATTTTAAGTGGTTATCTACCTGTTCGTAACAATATTTCATGAAAGTTTGGAGGTTAGAGATCATTGAAAAATAACTTCTCAGTGCTCTTTATTCTTATTAATCAATCTGTTACCTACTGTCCAATGTATGTACCTATTACAGCGATCTCAATATGCTCTTTATATAGTCCCTAAATATTTTCACATAAAGCAACCGCCAGGTAGTTTCATGAGGTATGAGGTTTGGGAATGTGCTCTTTCTATGATAAAATTTTATTCATAACTAGCAACTGCCAGATCTTGTGCATGAGGGTCAATTTTGGGGCTGCAAAGCAAAGATTGAGCCCACTACAGGTTATAGAGTTGATAACTTGGAGATGATTAATGAGACTTGGGCTTATTTTGTTTTGATATGAAATTATGTATGCCTTATATAACACACCCAATGGCATATTTTCCAGAAAGTTTAAAGTGATAAGCTTTATATTGGAAATAATTGATTAACTTTGTATTTAACTTGTTCCCTTCCATTTTAAAAGGAATGGCAATCATGCTTTGTGTGTTCATAGTGCAGATTGATTTTTTCCCATTTATAAGTATATAATGATACAACATTCTGTGTGTTTATAGTGCATGTCCATTTCGATGGGTATAACCATCATGCTCTGTGTGTTTACAGCATACCTCGCTTAGTCCAGATGGCAAAGTCGTCGTTATTGTTGGAGACAACCCTGACGGAATGCTGGTGGATTCTCAAACTGGGAAGGTGGTATCCTTGATTTTTCATTTCTGAACTAATTGAACTGTGGAAAGATCTGATATAGAAGAGTGGCTAAAGGACTAAGAATTTTTTCACTTATCGACTCTTTTTTTATGGTAGATTGTCACACATCTACGTGGACACTTGGATTTCTCTTTTGCTTCTGCATGGCATCCAAATGGTCACATCTTTGCCACTGGAAACCAGGACAAGACTTGCCGTATATGGGATGCTCGAAACCTGTCAAAGGCAGTTGATGTACTTAAAGGAAATCTAGGTGCTATTCGATCAATCCGTTTCACATCTGATGGGCAATTCATGGCGATGGCTGAGCCAGCTGATTTTGTTCATGTCTATGATGTGAAGAATGGTTTTGAGAAAGAACAAGAGATTGATTT
This sequence comes from Fraxinus nigra, assembly GCA_903798295.1. Lineage (NCBI taxonomy): Eukaryota > Viridiplantae > Streptophyta > Magnoliopsida > Lamiales > Oleaceae > Fraxinus > Fraxinus nigra. The sequence continues at coordinate 9,371 of CAIGRH010216059.1, read as the reverse complement.
TTTTGGCGAGATCTCTGGGCTATCTTTCAGTCCTGATACAGATTCCCTCTTCATTGGAGTGTGGGATCGCACTTATGGTAGCCTTTTTCAGTACAACCGATGCAGGAACTACTCATATCTAGACAGTCTAATGTGAAAATCATTTGATTCCTTTGCATACATTGTTGGAGCAAAACTTTCTCGTAGAATGACAAACACTGGTGACATATCTTGTGTTACATTCTCAAGAAAGGAGCCTGAGGCCTGAGGGTGGCACACTAACAGAATCTGACTGTTGTGTCCTCAAATAATACCTACTGGTGTTGCATAATGAAGCTGGAGTGCATCTTCGTACAGCCACAAATGAAATCCTCATCTTAGCTCCAGGCTAACATCGTTCATGGAAATGTCACTTTGTTGATGGCAATTGAGTGTGAATGGAAATTTCTACTGCTTCGTTAAATTTCTGGAATTGACTGCCTGCTATTAATGTAATACTCGAATAAAAGTCTTTGGTTTGGGAAGAAACTATACATTTGATGGTTTTAGCAAGTTAGAGATATTATATAAAAGATGCTTGAAAGTTGATGATCTGTAAATTGTTGAATAGCCTAGTTCATTCGAGATGATAGGGGAGTGTGTGTTATTACTCTTTATGGCTATAATACTGTTGAGATAAGGTATGTTTGCTGGAGATGAATTTTGCACTAAAATGATTCCTAGGCCAATTTATCAATTCTTAAGCATGACTGACATAATAATCATATGAATCTGTCAGAATTTTGACGCTGCATAATTATGGAGTGCTGCTCGATGTATCTATAATTATCTAGGAAAGAACGAGATTCTATACAGGGGAAAAAACTCCCGAAGGTCGACGTATAGCCTGGATAACCTGTGGGCATCGCCCTAGCCAGCTTCCTGTACTTGTAAACTGTTTGATGAAATAGGAAACGATATATTTTTCTTTACTTGTTCATTGGTTCTCCAATTGATTATTACATTGCAGATACCCATCAATATAGCTTAAAATGCTTTCTTCTTCTGCGTCTAGCTGCTGCATACACACTTCAAAAGCAGCCACTACTTCTGGACTAAAAACTGAATCATTTCCATCTTCCCTTCTCACAGAATTTACCTTGTTATAGCTGCCAAATTTTGGAGTAACATAAGCTCCGGGAGAATAAACTTGCCCCTCTACATGAAACCATTGCTGATGCCTTGCAATGGCCGGAAACTCGACAGGTGACACATCAAGTGATTTGAGTCCTTGTGCAACAGCCTTCCTTTTCCAACCTGTCTCGTGCACAGCCCCTCCTTGAACAAAATTCTCGAAATCATCCGATTTTTTCGAACTGGAACTCGTGTGCTCTGAGGGTCCTTCATTAATGTTAGATTTGTTCTTCATAAAATCTTTAGCATTTCTATGATTGTTGCCATCATTGCAGTCTTCACCCATAGATTTTAATGTATGGACATTCTCATCCAGTAATGACTCATTATCTTGAAATGATTCTCCATCTCTTGTGCTGGACATATAAATTCTCTTTAGCAAAGCATCATATTCCTCAACCGTGTGAAAGCTTCTAGAGCCTCCGGTGTTCTTATCTCTCCAATCTAATTTATTTTCACTGAGCCCCTTATTCTGAGGATCTTGCATGGAAAATTCTTTATCCGGTATCATCTGACAGCTTTTCGACCTTGACAATCTCTCAAAATCATTCATTCGAACAGCATCTTGGGGCAGTAATGAGTTTTCAGCATCTGCTTTTCCTTTGGCAATTTCAGCAGTCTCTACAGCAGTTTTGGGATCTCTGTTTATAACTTCATTTGTAGTGTGTGCAGAATAAACAAAGGCAAGAAACTGGTCATTGGCATTGTGAGAAGTTAACAACTCTTCCCACACAGGAATGGATTTGGATGTTCTTTGGAATCCACGATTCAACTCTTCTTGAAAGCTCAGTGATCGAGTTACTGCTTTCGAAGGTATGCATCCCATTTTACGACTGCTTAACCTTGTATTGGATAAGATGGAATTGAGCAGAACCTCGACAGGATCAGCGAGTAGCCAAGTTGATTTTGAAAGCTAAGATTAGTACTGAATTTCCCGTATAGAGGGCCACGAACAAAGAGACGATAAGGATGAAACCAAAATCTTGGGGTATAAATCCACAAAAAAATTATATACTTGTTAGCTAAAGACTAAAAACGAACCTTGTGATTTGAATTCAGCTACTGGTATTAGTTGAATCACTTGAGCGTTGTTTTTTGGACTGTAATCGGAATTTTTGGTGCCTCAGGGATACCTTTCACTTTTAAAGCACCCTGAAACATGCAAATCTGGTGAGAAATAGGAGACAAGATTAGTTTGTGGTGGTTTAAAAATTCAGCAGACAGCAAAACTTTTTCATTTTTAATGATTCTTCGAATTTTGCACGGATCTCAACGCACGTTCCAATCGATACAACTTTCTTCATTTTTATATGATCAATTCAAACAACTCGATCTTCACATGAATCAGCTAAAAGTTTTTCTTTTCATTTTACTCCAGGTACAAAATGAGAGGGAGAAAAGTTTAGGATGATGATTACTTTCATGCCTTTTCTGGTTTGATTCCTTTACAGGATCACCCTTTCGACAGGTCAGGGCTAAATAATAATGACAACGGAGCACACAGATTCTTTTTCCTTATTTGATCCGGTTTATTGTTAGATCTACTAGACTACGAGAAAGATAAAACACGTATAAGTTCAGATCAAAATTACAAGTTAACAGAATTGCCTAGATTCAGACACTATCTGCTAGCATACCTGTCAAGTGGCTATTGAAAATGCTTGTAATAGAAGGAAACTATTAATGGAAAAAATGAGAGTCCATTGGCAACTAATATGGCATGTATCTGAATGCAGCAGACACCAGTGGAGACGATTTCTTGGTATCTTTTGCTTTAGAGATAGTGGTCAAGAACTCGAAATAGTTGGAGGTATACTAGACGTGACGGTATAATGAACAATATTATAATCCTACGTTTTTTTTTACGAAGACGTAGGGTTGAATTCTTTGAACACTCCCGTGAGAATAGGCAGGTAGTCACAATAAAGGCTGTGGGGGAATAGTTAGAGATGTCTAGCTATACTGCAAAAAAGTTTTCAACTTTTGTGACTGATTATTTTGAAATTATTTCACTTGATAGTTGAATAATCTCCCATACTAATCATGCGGTAGCATTTCACCTTTTCTTATTACCTGAATACAATGTACTCAATTCATCATAAAAAAAGAAAAGTAAAGTTGATTAGATGTAAATGATGGTCCCGAAAGTCAATAATGTCGACTGGTGCAGTAGGGACGAAGCTGACAAACGAAGCGAATATGCCCATATTTGCCCCCTTAGACGTTTTCAAAAATTCATGATTTTTAGCTTCTATGAAGTTGTTCTGGATTTTGTAAAGGGCTTGTTTGAGCCCATGTTTGGTACACATTAAAATTATCATTTTCATTCTTCTACTCATTGTCAATCACACATTCTTTAATAAAATCATTCAATAACTTTTCCTTATTTTTCAACCACATTCTCCATCAATATACTATTCCAAAATATATTCTTCCAAAATAATGTGGCTCAAACACACCCAAATTTCCAAAAACAAGTTTAAAACTTACAAACAAAATGGAAAACGCCAAAAAGTCATTTTGGCTGTTTTCAGTTAAAACCAAACCAAAATTTCAAAAGGTGGAAAATGGCTAGATTTTGCCAACAGTGGGATTAGCTTAGTTGGGAGATCATGAGTTTGATTATGTTTCACCGCAATTCAATACAAAAGAATCTTCTTTTTTATATACACAGTCTGAAACTTTTCTTTGCACTGCGTGGAAATCTCCTCGTTGCGTAGAGAACAATCTCCGCACAGTCCGAAGAGAAGTCTCCGCGGACGGAGAACAATCTCCGCGCTGCGCGGAGAGTGCATGGAAATGTGCAAAGAGCAATATATTTAGCGTATCATGCCGTACCGCGGGGACGTTGCCCGCCCACCTAAAGTCATTTAGCGTCCCCGACAAGCTAACAATGAATTTAACCCATAAGGCCGATGTCATCTCTCTCAAGTGTCAGGTAAAAAATAATCCTATTTAGCATGGATGTACTGAGAGGACGTTGCTCGCCCACCTCCAACCCATTTAGCGTCCCCGACAAACTAACAATGAATTTAACCCATAAGGCCGATGTCATCTCTCTCAAGTGTCGGTAAAAAGTAATCCTATAAATTAACTTCAATATTTATATTCTGAATTAAAATCAAGATTTATCAATATTGTGGTTCTTAGATGAAACAAACTTCATAATTTCTAAACTTTCTCTCAAAATCCATAAAATCTAGGTTGTGTTATTGCTGTGACCGTGTCTAAATTTCCCTTTTCAAGTACTGAAATTGAGTAACATCTTCAATTAGTAGCCAATTAATTAAAAGCATTAAATCAATAACACAAATAAACGGAAAGGAAAATTTCATAGAAATAACTAAAATCAAATCAAATAATATCCTCAAATTTTGGCTAATCGAATTATTTAGTTCATGATATGAAACATAAAATCTATACAATTCATAAAAAATAATATGTAGAGAAGAAAGTTAAAACTATTTTTTTAGATGGTTAAATCAATTTTCTTCGCCAAGTTGTCTTTGTCTCCTTGTTGATTTCTTGAATCTTTCCCCCTTCAATTCTCCCTGAAAGGTGATCTTTAGGTTTGTAGTTGTAGTATTTTGAAATTTTTGAAGGGTTGGAGTTGAATTGGGCCAAGAAAAGAATCCTAAAAAAATCAAAATATTATTTCCTCATGCGGCGCCACATGTTTTGTTTCTTATGTTCTTCTAGCACTGCCACGCCAAAACTCTACCCCTTTATTTTCTTCTGAACCATGGCGCTGCGTCAACATGGTTGTGGCGTTGCAACGCCACTTTTTTACTTTTTCTTCTCATTTTCTTCCCTTCTTTTGCACCTTTTTTCACACTTCAATAAACCTATATTACAATATCAAAACACATATAAATACATTCTAAATATTTTTAAGAATAGCTAAATAACAAGATAAAGTAGTATTTGTTGACCTATGTTTGATCTCATATTTTGATTATAACAAACAATTTGTTTTATCTCTAACAATTGAATTCAAGTCTTCATAACTATTGTGGCTTAGTTGATCAATTGGAACAAAAGCATCGCTACCAAGAAAACTCGCAATTTACGATAAAAGAAATCGAGATGGAAGCCGGGCATTTACCTCAAGTCAATTAAAAACAAGAACAAATCAAGCATTCTCGTCTAATCAAGTATTCATTGACGATATTAGACTTAAATGTTTTGAATTCATATATAAAGGTAAAATGCCTTAATTTTTAACAATGAATCACCAAAAGTTTAAAAGTTGAATTTTTATGCATGAGAAACATTACTTCATAAAAACGCTTGCATTAAAATTATTTTTCAAAAGATAAAAAATTTCACTTGTTTTTTAAACATTTTACAAGTATTATTTATCTTGCAAAATTAAGTGAAAACGTCATTCAAATGCCTACACTTTTGAAAATAATCAAGAATGAAAAATTCGGAAAAAAATTGTCCAGGCGGACGTTCGATTCGTTCAACGGTCAAATTTTTAACCAATTTGTTGTACAACGGCTAGTTTGGCTATCCATTCAGTATGCGGACGTCTGGTTGGTTAGAAATTTTGACGTTTTGACTGCAATAAATACAACTTCACTCTACATTCAATACAACACTTTTAAGAGCCTTTATCAATACTTTGAAAAACTTTGGATTGAATTTACTTTTGAAAATCATTCTACTCATCAAAGTTTTTCTCACCTAACACTTGGGCTTCATTCATTGCTATTTATTAAAATATTAGCCTATTTCTCTCTTGGTACTTAATTTGATCATATCATTTATTAAGAGATAAATTATAAATTGTAAAATCAACCTCCTTTTAAATTTGTGGGTCGTATTGAGGTCCCGTAAAGCTCAATATTGTATGAGAATTGGTGCTCCTTGTTTGTAAGTCATCAGAAGCATTGTAAATGATTAGATCGCACCATAAGTCAATCAACAAAGTGAAAATACCTTATTTATACTGGAGAGCTTGGTAATGAATGACGTAAATCATTGTTTTGGATTGAACCTTCACAATTATATCGTTTGCATCATCTCTCCCTTTTACTTAATACATTTACATTTGTGCTTATTATTTGATTTTATCTTTTTAGTCTTAACTTGCTTGAATTTTTATTAATTGTTCGAAAAAATTTTGATAATCAATTCACCTCCCTTTTGGTCAACAATTCTTAGGCTATCAATTGGTATCAGAGCAAGGTGCTCATTTTAAAATTAAGATTCTATAATTTTGAGCAATGGCTAACAACAATCTTCAAAATCTTGAGAGCATTCTACTAGTCGTCCTCATTTCTTTGATAGTATGCATTATAATTATTGAAAAGTTAGGATGATGATATGCAATCAATCAATATATTATAATATATATGAAGTTATTGAATATGGTTCTTATGTGCCTACCAAGACTGATGGCAAACTCGATCAAATCATTTCAAAATCTAGAGAGGAATATGACGGAGATGATAAAAGAAAATTATCCTTGAATGCTAGAGCAAAAAATCTATTTTATTGTGCTTTAAATATAAATGAATTTAATCGTATTAGTACATGTGATTCTGCATATGATATTTGGCATGCATTGAAAGTTACTCATGTGGACACTAGTAAAGTAAAAGAAACTAAAATAAATTTCTTGATCAAAAAATTTGAAAACTTCTTCATGAAACAAGATGAACTTATTGTTGACATTATTACTCGCTTTACCGATATTATTAATGACATCAAAGGGTTTGATCGAAAATTTACTAAAGGTGAGCTTGTAAGTAAAATGTTTAGGTCACTACCGAAAGAATGAGACTCATTAAGAATGTTAATAGAAATACCAAAGATATCAACCCATATCCTTTGGAAGAACTTTATGGCATTTTAATGACATATGAGCTCAACAGCGCCGAGATTAAGGAGAAAACAAGGAAAATCAAAGATGAATCGAATGGGCCTCCTAAGCGCCAAATTGCTCTTAAATTGGCAATCGAAGAAGGAACTAAAAGTGAAAATATGAGTGATGAAGAGCTCGATGATCTAGTCCTTCTCGTCAAAAAATTGAGAGGTTTTCAAAATAATCGGAGATTCCAAAAGAAAAAAGAAAATTGTGAAGTAAGAAAATCATTTGCTATGATTGTGACAAATCCGGTTACAAGAGAATCGAGTACCCAAACAAGAAGAGAATTGTCAAGAAAAATGCACTTCAAGCAACATGGGATAAGAGCTACGATGATGATTGTGATGAAAATGATAGTCAAGAAGAAATTGCCAATATATGCTTCATGGCAATCAAAGACAAGTTAAAATCTATTGAAAAATGTTCATATGATGATTTATCTACCTCATATGATGAAATTCTTAAGAAATTTGAAATATTTGCTCTAAATTACTCTATTATTAAAAAGAAGCATATTGTTGAAAAATGAAATGAAAAAGATTTTAGAAACTCAAAAGGATAATGTTAATTATGACTTATTGATTAAAGAAAAATCTTCTTTGAAAGAAAAAGTTAAAGACTTAACTAAGATTATTTGTAAATTTACTCAAGATAAGAAGAATTTTAATTTAATGTTTGGTGATCAAAAGTGTATTTTTGATAAAGGGGGAATTAGATATAAATCATTTTTAAAACAAAAATATTTCAAAAACCTATTTGTCAAAGTTTCAAACACTCCTTCAAAAACTACATATAGTTTTTGCAATAAAGATAAACATATTGCATATAATTGTCCAATCAAAAGAGACTACACTTTGAAAATAAGAACAAGTGGATTCTAGAATCCACTAAAACTAACTACCAAGGACCTAAACTTGTATGGGTACCAAAAATTGAATTATTTTTGTAGGAACCAAAAAAGATGAAAAGCAAATGATTTTTGGATAGTGGATGCTCTAGACACATGACCGGTGCTTCTTATTTGTAAATCATCAAAAACGTTATAAATGATGGGATAGCACCACAAATCAATTAAAATAGTGATAAGTCATTGCTCGTGCCAGAGAACTTGATAATGGATGACGTATTAAATCATTTCTTTGAATCGAACATCCACAATTATATTGTTTGCACTATCTCTCCCTTTTACTTATTGCATTTACATTTGTGCTTATTTTTTGATTTTATCTTTTTAGTTTTAACTAATTTATATTAATTATTCGAAAAACGTTTTAATAATCAATTCATCCCCTCTTGATTAGCCATTCTTGAACTATTAATGTTAAAACAATGAGAGAAATACACTCATCATGTAGTGCAATAAATTGTATATGAAGTCATAAACCATAAGGCTTGCTCGTGCATGCTCGGATGGATTATGAGTCTTTGTGGACCTAGGAGTTTTATTGCAATTGTATGCTATAGTTGTGATATGAATGTACTTCTTTAGTTGAAGAGTAAGATTTTTCACAGATCGGATTCTTATCTTGTATTTAGATCGTGCTCGAGGTCATGCATTTATCTAACAAGTAGGTTGATCATGAATTACCACGAGCTAAAGAGGTCGAGCCTATGCCTATGCAGTTCATGCGGATGACCTCGGTGTCGAACTCGAAGCCCTCAAGGAGAGGTCGTGGTTGACTTAAATTATTTATCCCATGTTTGGTCCAGATTAAAATTTGATTTTAATCCCAATCAAAGTCAAATAATCAATATAAGTCACATTTTTAATGGGTCTCCACAACTTTTCAACCACACATTTTAAAAACTTCTATCACAATCTATTAAAAATCTAATTTTAATTTACATCAAACACCCTCTGAATGTGGATATGTATAGCCATGATGAAAACAAAATACATCTTGTACAGTCATTAGAAGGCTGTAAATTTTACAGTCCTCTANCAGTCATTAGAAGGCTGTAAATTTTATAGTCCTCTAATTAGTGCCCCAAAATTTACAGCCCTCTAATGACCGTAAGTGTAGGGTTGGTCCGATGAAAAATGGTCCATAGTGAGGTGCCACCAGACACTAAGTTGTAGGCCTCATGTGGCAGTATCGAGGAAGGAGTCGTGATGCTGACATCGAGGTGGATGACCAGTGAGGTCAAGCTACTTTTTGCTAGGAACAAGACCGTATGATTAACTTTGAAATTATTACTGTCCCTATTCATTCAGGGTCGAGCTTGAGCCAAAGACGTATGTTGCACATAATGTTACGTGTCAATGGTCAAGTCAACCACAAGAAAGTGATCCAATGGAAAACAACTAAAGGTAATGGTCTATCATTTTCTTTTATTTTATTCA
>CAIGRH010216057.1:0-11985 GCA_903798295.1 Fraxinus nigra | reverse complement strand
TAATAACATAGAAATACATAAATGAAGATGAATATTAATTAAATAAATATGAATGTTAATTAATTGAAAATTAATAATAGGAAATTCATACATTAATGAACGTGCACAAGTGAAATGAATATGTCAAATGTACAAGTACATTGGTGATAACTAAATGGTTAAATAAATTATATATATATATATATATTGAAAAACGAAAAGTTGGGTATTATTGAAATAATTGAATTATAGTATAGCTAAAATCGTCTAAAAAAATTTTCTCACTTTATGTGCTATTTAATTTCAATTAAGTAAAATNTTTTGATTAACTTATAATTAGAATTAATAACATAGAAATACATAAATGAAGATGAATATTAATTAAATAAATATGAATGTTAATTAATTGAAAATTAATAATAGGAAATTCATACATTAATGAACGTGCACAAGTGAAATGAATATGTCAAATGTACAAGTACATTGGTGATAACTAAATGGTTAAATAAATTATATATATATTGAAAAACGAAAAGTTGGGTATTATTGAAATAATTGAATTATAGTATAGCTAAAATCGTCTAAAAAAAATTTCTCACTTTATGTGATATTTAATTTCAATTAAGTAAAATTGGATGTTAATTAGCATATATGGACGTGAATAATGAAATGCATTATTGAATGTGAAATTTTAATTAATTTATAATTATAATTAATAACATTGAAATGCTTAAATTAAGATGAATATTAATTAAATAAATGTGAATATTAATTAGTTGAGAATTAATAATGGGGAATTTATACACTAATGAAAACACACATGTGAAATGAATTTGTCAAATGTATATGTACATTGATGGTAACTAAATGGTTAAATAAATCAAATACGTATTGAAAAACGAAAATTAAGGTATTATTTAAATAATTGAATTATAGTAGGATTAGAATTGTTCAAAAAATAATTCTCACTCAATGTAATGTTTAATATATTATAGATATATGCCAAAAGAGGCTCTTGTCACCGAGTTTTAAACCTAGCCATTCCATCTAATCTGTACATACTCGCTTAAACTATATCGTCTAAAAATTTAAACTAGACTAAAAGCATCATTGGAAAACAATAATGGGCAAAAATGTTCAGTTCTGAATGAATGGGATAGTTATGATAAGCCTATTTATTACAGATTATCTGGCAGGGCAGGCTCCCAAGAGATGAGAGTTTCTGGTGCATTATCTAACACGGAAGAAAAATATATTCGTGACAGCTCCTCTTCTAATGACACCCTACAGCTGCATAAAACCTGGAAAATGAAAATCAATCACCCCAAAATAACGAATTACCTATACATCGTGCTTCTTAAGATAGTGTTGATAATACTCGACAGTATTAAAGAAGTAAAAGAAAGTAAAATTCGTTGTGCTGTCATATGAACTTCGTCCATTGAACTCACTGTCATGGCTGGTTCACTTCATATGAGCTCATAGACATTGTCGCATGGATATATACTATATAGAGAAACGAACAACATTTAAGAGGACAGAGAACATATTGTACCTTAACAGAAATCATCTTCCTCTAAGGGAGTTTCTGATGTTGGAGATGATAATGAATCACTCGCCGACTCTCTGGCATCAATCAGCATTGCAATAACTTCGCGCATGGTAGGCCTGTTGAGTGGGGATGTGTTGGTGCAGAACAATGCGATTTTAAGTACTAAAGACATTTCTCTGATTGTCCTTTTCTCGTTAAGATCAATCCGTTGATCATATATGTCAGATGTTACTAATTTAGAAATTGATCTTCTCGTCCAGGTTACTAGGTCGCCTCCATGATCAAGAGGTTGGACAGGTGACCTTCCAGTAATCAGTTCTAACAAAACTACCCCAAAACTATAGACATCACATTTCTCTGTCACTTTCATCGTGTAAGCATACTCTGAAACGAGAAAAATGAACACTAATTAATCATGATAATTTTTCAGATACTTATCAAATAGTGAAAGAAAGCTGTTGTTCTTACCAGGGGCAATGTAGCCATATGAACCAGCAACAGCAGACATTGATATTGAGAAGGGGAAGTCAATCAACTTTGCCAAGCCAAAATCTCCAACATGTGCCTCAAAATATTCATCTAGCAAAATGTTGTTCGATTTTATGTCGCGATGAATGATTTGAGGTTTACAGTCATTGTGAAGATAGCATAACCCCTCTGCAGCACCAAGAGCAATTTTATATCGAGCACTCCAATCGAGCATACAATCTGTCTCCTTCCCATTAAGCAATTCTCCAAGACTTCCATTCGCCATGTATTCATATAGGATAAGATTGCTGTCCTGATGGTAGCAAAATCCACAGAGTTTCACAATATTTTTGTGCCTAATCTTTCCCAAAGTCAAAATTTCAGCACAAAAACTGTTGTCTGAGCTGGCTCCTTCTCCTCTGGATTTCAACTTCTTAACTGCAATCACTTCACCATTGGTCATTACAGCCTTGTAGACAGTTCCACAGGCTCCCCGTCCTATGACAGCACTGTCTGAAAAATTCCCAGTAGCTTCAACAAGGTCCATATATGTGAAATCTTCTTTAGGAAAGTAATAGCCATCCAATACATCAGGTTTCGGTTGATCTTCAAGTGAAACGAAAGAAGGTTTACGGTGCCTTATAGCCCAACAAACACACACAATAAAAGTTAACGAGATCAGGCCGATAGTAAGGGAAACAATGCTGACTATTTTTTCTTTGGAAGAACCTTTCGTCAACCAACTAGGATTTGGAGCAGATGTAGGGGCTGGAAATGAATGGCAATGATTTGAACCTAATATGCACAATCCATTGTTCCCGGCAAAATTGCTGGAATTCATCCTCTGGAAAACCGGGGTGTTTGGTACTGTTCCCACCAGATTATTATTAGAAAGATTGCATACATTTAGGCTCATTAATGCTCCTATTGAAATAGGAATTTCACCAACAAGCTGGTTGTCATTCAAGCAAAGTGATTCTAGCATCTGCAGATTACCTAAATTGCTCGGGATCGATCCACTGAGATTGTTATGACTGATATTGAGAGCAATCTGAAGAGAAGTTAATCGACCCAGCTCAACTGGAATGTTCCCCGAGAAGAAATTTCCACCCATTTGCAATTCTGTCAATCTAGCTAGTCCCCCTAAAGTTCCCGGTATTGATCCCGTGAACGTGTTATCTGATAGTTTCAGCAATTCCAGATTCACCAGCATGCCAAGCTTTCCCGGAATAGAGCCATTAAACCAGTTCCTGCTAAGATCAAGCCTCTGGAGCTTTATACAGTTTCCCAATTCTTGAGGAATGCTTCCAAAGAGCCTGTTGGACGATACATTGAATGCAGCGAGCTTTACAAGTTTCCCTATCTCGGGAGGGATTTGGCCGATGAAATTGTTATTCCACAAAAGCAGCCTCTCTAAGGTTGTAAAATTTCCCACTTCTGAAGGTATCAATCCTGAGAATTGGTTTTGATAGAGCTCAAGTGCTGAAAGGTTCTGAAGTTTTGTGAATTCAATAGAAAGACTTCCTGAAAAAAAATTATCTCCCAGCATTAGATGCTCGAGAGATTTGCAAGTTTTTAAGCCACGAGGAATGTTCCCGGACAACTTGTTTGACCCCAGGCTAAGAAAAATCAATTTCTGAAAGCTGCATAACTTTTTAGGTATCCTGCCCACAAGATTATTCATGGACATGTCAAGGACAATGAGGTTGCTATTAGCCCCAATAAATGGAGGGATGATACCTTCAAACATATTGTCGAAAAGTTGAAAACTCTCCAGGAACCTGAGATTTTGAAACTCAATAGGAATTGAGCCTGTCAAATTATTTATGGACAAATCTAGATTTTTAAGTTGCTTCAACTTTCCAAGCTCCTTGGGAATATTTCCCTGGAGGAGGTTCTCGAAAAGATGAAGCAAACGAAGATTAGAAATTCGACCCAAGTCGTTTGGAATAACTCCTGTCAATCGATTTTCAGAAAGATCAATCTCGACAGCATTTGAACAATTACCGAGTTCTGGTGGGATTGTTCCATTCAATTGATTTGTGTAAATGTACAATCTTTTCAGCTGAGACAACTTCCCAATTTCTTTGGGAATGGTTCCTGTGAATGAATTTGCATGCACTGCAAGTAATTCCAAGCTAGTGAAATTACCTATTTGAGGAGGAATTTCGCCCGTAAACACATTTTTCCAAAGAATCAAGCTGGTGAGACTCTTAAGTTTTTGCAGCTCAATAGGAAAACGACCCTCAAGCCAATTTTCTGCCAAACCCAGAAATTCCAAATTCTCGCATTCAGTGATTTCAGCAGGAAGCGGACCGGATAAATAATTTCGACCTGCCCTGATAATCCTAAGAGCTTTCAGTTTCCCAATGGAAGAAGGAATTATTCCGGTTAGATTGTTGCTATAAATGACAAACTCCTCAAGTAGAGTTAGATTGCCAATTTCCTCAGGGATTTCTCCAAATAAATAGTTCTCACACAGATAAAGCTCTCTGAGGGAATTAACATTGCAGATTTGGGTAGGAAATTCTCCATGGAATCTATTTGTGCAAAGGTCTAAAGTTTCTAGATTACGAAAACAATTAAAATCATCAGGAATTGGACCGGAAATGAAGTTTTTCGATATATTCACCTTGACTAAGTAAGGGAGTTCACAAATGATTGAAGATAAAGAACCAGACAAACTGAGGCCATTAAGACGAATCGAAGTTACCTTAAAATCAGCTAAACACCCTATACCCGTCCAATTGCAAGGATTTGAATCCGAAGAACTCCAGCTTTTAAGATTATGATAAGGGTCTTTAAGGGAATTTTTGAACTCCAAGAGAATATTTCCCTCTTCATTTAATGATTGAACAAACACAATTAGGCAACAAAAATGTAATACAAAAATCAAATGCTTTTGTCTTTCCATATATGAGGAAACAAATCAAGTAGGACTCAAACAACAACAACTATGCCTTGTGTCCCTATAAATTCGAGGTCGTGTTTCCAATTGAATATGGCCATGATTCTGCTGTGTATTGGAAGAGGAAACTTTTAAGGCATGTCTGAAACAACTATAACAAAGTGAAACAACATAAACTGTCCCAATAATGTAAAGTTACTTACATATACAGGACAATCATCAAGAAATTTCTCCAGTTGCTAACATAATTATTCAGAAATTCATAGCCAGATGTGCTTCAAGACTGGGAGAAAAGAAAAAATTCTGATGATCCTAAGAAGTCACAAAGCAAATATCAATACAAGTTCAAGAAAACTACAACAGTAAAATGGGATTTTATTTTTGAGCCAATGAAAGCATGGAAAACCAATAATCATATAGAAGAGAAATAAAAGAAGAAAAAGCGAAGTGATAAGGATGAGAGAGAGGGAGAGGGTGTTAAGGGATAAAATTCAACATCGAATAAAGATGAAAACATAGATGAATCTATAAAAGTTTGGGCTACTCCTCTTAATAAGGTTTACCTTTAAGATGTAACCTCAATTCTTAACCTAGTATCAGAGCTCATTAAGCTCTAACGAGTAATTCGATCTGATTAAGACTAAAAAAATTGAGCACGCGAATTTTAAGATTAGTCTGCTCAAACGAACCACCATCTTGAGGGGGCACATCGAATAAAGATGAAAACATAGATTAATTTATATTTGATCTTTTAAGATGGAACCCAATTCTTAATAGAGGGAGAGGGAATGTGACTGATTGACAAGGCAAGAAGCTGGAGATGAACCGTGAAAGTCACAATCCAAATCAGAAAGAATTAAAGAGTCAACCATTACTTTACAGTGAATGTGCATTTGTGGTGCAAATTCTGAAACTGCACTACTCATTTTCTTCTTCTGGTTCATCATTTTCTTCTGTTATTGGTTGAATTCTCGATGGAATAATCTGTTGCTTTATACTATGTATGTTGATGAATAGAAACAAAGATTCAGATTAAACATGAAGATACTAGGATGAAAAATGGAATTGTACAACATTAATTGGTTTTTTGGCTTTTCTTTGCTTCTGCAAATGGTCTAAAATGTCATGATTTGCATGTAGACACTTAGTAGGTGCGTTCCTTAGTGGATGGATGAATTGGAATTATCTTTGTTGGGATCTGCCTACTTTGGTGACTTTGATGTATATTGGGTTGGGCAACCTAGGACAATTTGACATCAACCGTAATACTTGTATATATCCTATTAGGCTTTGTTTTCTAATAACCAAATAATTCTGATAAGGTTTGATCAATTAGTTACACATGTTTATCAAATTGATTTTTTAGTAATATTTTTCATCATCATTGTGGACTTGATAAAAATATCGTATAAATTGTTTGGCAACTTGTTAACATTTGGAGCGATGGATTCAACTTCAACGGTCAAGTCAATTTACTATTTATGAAGACAGCACCTCTGCATAAATTTGCAAAAGATGCTAAAATAATATATTCTTGCACCATCAAGATCCAAAAATAAATTCAGTCATGTCTACTTGAGAATTATTTTTCGACCGGTTTGTTTGGTTCACTGTTGAAACATTTCAACACAATCAAATTTAGATCTTAATATCTTAAATTAGGTTGAAAACTTCTGATTTAAAATCTTTGTTATAAAAATAATAAACGATACTCAACTTCATTGAAAATTAAGTAAGATCTATAAAAAATGATGGTTTGAATCTCAACCCATACAAGGTCCTGAAGTTGGGAAGTTGAAGAACAACTACTGATGGTAAGTGCTACCACAATGTGCACCCCAGCACCAAGGTAGAGCACGAGACTGAACTTGTGATCCGTGGAAGCTATGCTTTCTCTCCTTAACAAGAGTCGGAAGTGAGTCAAGTCTCAAACCTAAGAAATCTAGCTCAGAATCTCCCAATAAAAGTCGACCTCATCAGACATCACCTGGACAATCGTTGAAGCCATGTAAAGTAGACGATCCAAACAAGTAAAAATGCACATCTCGGACCCAGGAAAAACGTTATACCTTAAAACATGGCATAGTTAGGGGCTCACTCTCTAAAGGGCCAAGGTATACAATGGCCAGAGGCTGACCACTACTAGCTGATAAAGATAAAGTTGAGCACATGGTTGAGCCCATTAAAAGAGATGAGGTCGGGTCGTGTTGCCAAAACAATGAGGTTGGGTTCCATGCTGATAATTAGGGAAGACCAGAGATGTTGCTCAACGGCAACACAAGACAGAATCTACTAGCATGGCATATCTGATTCTAAAAATCTAGGGAAGTGACAGTCGTATGTCCAACATGCAATTCAATATGATGGTCACTTAATGTGACAAGAGCGCTACCCGAGGATGTCTGGTCTCCAGGACCTTCATTTACTGCCCAAGCCATCTCACTCCAATCGAAAACTTACCATGGCTCTATAGTACACACTTGAACATAGAAGTGGTCAGACTCCGCCTTCTTCCAGTGGCCGAGCTCACTAATTAGGTCCTGTTTTGCAAGTCTTCTGCTAGAAAAAAGGTTCAAGCAGTTGACCTTAAAGTGCAAACTAAGTTTCTCAATCCCCTAAAGTGCAAACAATATATAGAACGAGGGAAATAATGCAACCACATATCATCAAATGAGGATTTCTCTCTGATGAGACTACATTCTAAATTTAATCGTGCTGCAACAATTCCTTAAAACTGTCTTTATTGTTTTCATCATCTACTTCATATCTCCCAACTATTTAGACCAAATTGAAGAATATTTTAATGCATTGTATCATGGAGATAGAACTTCCAACTAGTCTTTTTCACTATGAAGGAGAAATTACTGTCCTTCAAATAATTTCTAAAAATATTGCCTTCCCCAACTTCCTATCCCTTCTTTTTTCATCAAGTTTCACAATTTATCTGCTCAATATTAAATTTCCTCCAACAACTAGGAGATACCTTATGCAGTATGACAGCAAAAAATCACTTCCATAGCCTATGAAGCAGCAGGCGACACTTCAATAATTGAATATATACAATGTTCTCATATGAAATACATAATATATATGTTGATTATACGCTGTAATAAGTGGTTTTGTTAAGCGGCTATAGGAAAGAAACCTCGCTGAGTGGATCTTACAAGAGCTGCTCCCACATAGTACAAACATCATAGTCCACAACATTCAGCAGAAAGTTAATAGCCTTTACAATCAAAGGATTTTTCCACACACCATGGAAAATTCCAAAAACTAAATAAAGAGTTTTTTTGGACTATTATATATACTAATCAGTTATCCCATACCTCTTCTTCATTAACTGAATAAATTCATAGATCTTGTGAGGATCAGCCAGCGATTTGGAAACACTCTCTATTTCCATGCACCTTTTGCCCCATGCAATCAGCTTAGGACAGTATTGCTCAATGCTGAAATTGCCACATATCTCATAGGCATAAAACCAGCAGTAGTAAGGGACGAAAGCCACATCTACAAACCCAAAGATTTCACCACCAAAGTAGGGCTTGTTTCCCAATTCTCCTTCCAACACCTCAAGGCACTCTATTAACTCTTTCTTGCCTGATTCTTTCTCTTCTCCAGTCGCTGTCCATAGTTTTCTTCCAGCCCAAAATATCTGCATTTACACAAAGCATTGTAAACTACCACAATTTTATATGGCAACTTGTATTATTTCCGTAAGTTATGAAAATCCCATTTTATACTGTTTTACAACAGATCATACGAATCATCTATGGATTGGTACCAGCACTTTCGGAACAATTAGGGGGAGAGATAACTTTGCAAATTGTTCTTTACAAGTAAAAATTTGTTCTTTTCATCTATATCAGGAACTTCCAAGTCCGACTTCTAGCTCTCCTTTAACTTATTTCATTTATCCGACGAAGAAGTTTGCCTAAACTTATACATGTACAGATCAATAATTTTTTATTTTTTATTTTTTATTTTTAAGTTTAGAACTTAATAAAAAGTTAATTTATTTTGCAATAGGCGGCTAGCGTGGAAAATATATAGCCTACTTATTTTATAGATTGACCAACAAAGTACATTACATATCTTTAACAACATTACAGCTCATATCCTGAACCCTAATATCATCAAATAATTATAAAAAATAATCTTACAAATAAATTTATCTTAATTTAACAGTTAACAAATCCTACTTTTCTAGCATTACTTACTTTCTAAAAACTGACTTTTAAGCACAGAAATATGCTCTTAACTGATGACAGTAAACAGTAACTAAATTAAAAATAAATAATACAGAAGGAAGAAGAAAATATATGGATTGTACCTTGTCAATATAATAAGCCCAGAATAAAGCTTGAGCTCTCTGGTAATAATCAGAAGGCAACAATGGCCTATCCTTCCAGACCTCATCTATGTACTGCACAATTATGAGCGATTCACAAATGGCTTTTCCATTGTGAATCAAAACAGGAATTTTCTTGTAAACTGGGTTCATCTCAAGTAGAAGTGGACTCTTGTTCCGCAAGTTCTCCTCCCTGTATTCATATGGAATACCCTTCTCCGCTAGGGCAATTCTAACCCTCATTCCAAACATACTTACGTATGTGTCCAGAAGAACAACCTCGTCATTCGCCATTGTTGTGAAAATTAAGGTTTGGACTGGGAACACAGTGTATAAATAAGAAGATAAGGCGCTGTCAATTTTTCTGGGGGTTTATTACGAAAGGACCAGAATCTTTACTGCCTATACTTTGGCTTTAATTAGCAAGGTACTAAGGATGTCAGGTTATAAAGGACACATTTCGTCTCTAATCTTTTACCATAATTACATTTTTACCGCAAACTTTTTCTCTTTACATTCTTACCATCAACTTTTAATCAATTAGTACAATCAGTCCCTGTTGACGACTTCATTCAAACACTCAGTTAGGGGGTCATAAAAACATCAATTACCGGACAATAATATAAAGTCACAATCTTTTTAACTAAAACATTGGAGACCCCGCCACCACCTCCACTTCGACTCCCAAACTCCATGACCACCCACCATTGCCATCGCCACCAACCCAACCTCAACAAGTTGCCGGCACCACACCATCAAGCTTGTAGCTCCAAGTCTAAAACCTCAACTTCGCCCTTGCAACTATCTCCTCCCCTCCATCTCCATTTTTGCAAATTCTATTAAATATGCTTGATTGTCTCAACACTAAAATTTTGACACTTCACTACAATTTTGAGATATCAAGATTTTAACGATGTGAATGTCAATTGGAACAACTCATCTAGAATCGATTGTTGCACCCTAACACCGAAGCAATCAATGACATATATTAAGAAATAACAACAAAATCTTCAAGAGGTAAATATAATCCAAATAGATTTTTTTTTTCTTTCTCAACTTTGCAATCTCTATTTTAAAGTCAATATTTTCATGTCAAAAAGAAAACACCAATCCTTAATGCATCAAAGGTTGACCATTAGTGTTGTAGTGAATTGGAGATTGGCAAGGGTTAAATTATATTTTTCTTGTTCACTTATTTTAACGGCAACATTGTCTTTCTACAGTGGTAACTTAGTTTCTGGATGGAAAATGGACGAATTGCACTAATTAATGATGAAAGTTTGAGCGTAAGAACGCCAAAAAAAAGGTTGGGGGTAAAGATGCAACTGTAGTCAAAGATTGGGGACAAAATGTGTAACTCACCCAAGAAAATAAGAGAAACTTCAACTGAAATGTCTCCTTTTAAGAAATACAACGAGGTTAAACTTCTGCAACTTCATTATTCAGGTGTTCACATTACTCTGCATCATGTTCATCATGAGAATGCAAATCCTCAACAAGAATTTACTCCAATAATTGTTTCAAATACACAATTCAATTATAAGAACTCCTTTATATACATATAGTCTAAGATGCAAACTTTCTGTGTGAAAAAATAGAGGTGTCAATCTCAACTTTACACGTGCTTACAATTGCTGTGGTTTTTCGTATCTTTCACAGCCACATAATAACAAAATGGAACCACCTCACAGAATCAGAAAAGATCTCAAAGATTACTGCACGGAAACAGGATGCCACTTGTATGAAACGCCACCACCCTCAGTGAGGAAGAGAACTCGAGGAAATGAAGTTACGGTACAAACCAAGGTATCAAGTGAAGCTGCTGGTTATACAGCCTTACTTATTTGAAGTTTGAGATGAAACTAGTGGGAGTGATTCAGCAGCCTGGTCTGAATTCACAACTCGAGAAGCTTCCTTTTTCAACTTGTGGTTATTGTACGCAGCTACCCCTA
Source organism: Fraxinus nigra (assembly GCA_903798295.1). Classification (NCBI taxonomy): domain Eukaryota; kingdom Viridiplantae; phylum Streptophyta; class Magnoliopsida; order Lamiales; family Oleaceae; genus Fraxinus; species Fraxinus nigra. The sequence goes on along the minus strand of CAIGRH010216057.1, from coordinate 775 downwards.
CAATAGCTGCATTAAGAGCCACAGTCTTAATCAATACATCAATGTGTACTATTCTCCTTCGAGAAGTTATCATAAATTCTTTTGCTCATTTCTAGAAGTACAAAACCAATCAAAGCTCCAAAATACTGCTAAATTAAGCAAATCTATAGGATAAAATGAACGATAAATTGTTAAACATAACATTATCACACATATGATGGGAATGTAACTACGCAGCAGATTGGTTTGCCAACAAAGGTCTCCAAGATAGAATCAAAGAATAGTTAGAGCAAAGGAAATTAACTGAGCATATCAATGGAATTCTAAATCTGGGGAGAGGTGGACTACCAAATGTCAGAATAAAGAAATTAGAATAGTAAGCTAACCGTACAATTTTAGATATTTTTTTGCATCATTTATATTCTTTTCAATTGAAATTCCGGAATAGAAACACCACCCCTAAAACCCCCCTCATAAAATCATGGAGGTAAGGCTACCATGTCCCACTTTGTTGCACCGAATATTTCAATATATGTACGAGGCACGAGACAATGCCAATTCCCTACTTGGAATTAGGAAAGGATGCCTATTACAACTCTCACCTATGCCTAACTGATTCCCTCCCCAACCCTATAAAAAAGAAAGAAGATTGTAAGGAAAAGTGATTCTTGAAGAAGAATTAGACAACCTTAGCATTCACAAAATCTGTTGGAATAAAATCAGTTTTCAGTCTATAGTTTCAACTAAGACTTGTTGGAATCTTCAACAACTTGGAGCCTTGTTTGTTGGTAGTTAA
>CAIGRH010216003.1:0-15452 GCA_903798295.1 Fraxinus nigra | reverse complement strand
TTCCATATAATTAAAAAAAAAAAAAAAAAAAGGGATCTAGAGTTGTCTTCAAAGCCAAAAATATTGAGGACGACGTTGAGGATGAAGAAAGTAAAACTAATGAACATACGACCATTCTCACCAAACAATTCAAGAAGTTCCTAAGGAAAAATAAAAAAATAAAGAATTCAAAGTTTCAACCTCAACAAAAGAAGAAGTTCTTCAACAATTCAAGACCAAATTCATCTACCTCTATGGAAAGGACTTAAAACCGCATTTAGTGTCATGAGTATGAGGAATACGAGCACATAGCATCTGAGTGTGGCAATGAACTGAAAATGTTTCGTACAAAGAAGGCCATAAACATCACTTGGAGTGGAGAAGATGAAAGAGAATGGGATTCTATCGAGAAGGATAAAAGTGTTGATAACCATGTAACTTCTTTTACTATTAATTTACAATCTAATTCTAACTCTCTGCAATTGTTGCCTACCAGTACAAACTCACTAGTAAAGGACACGATCGAACAAAGTCACATATGTTCAAAATGCATCATCCCAAAGGAAATCTAAAAATTAAACAAAAATAAATATCACTCTTCATGCAATGATTGAGTATTCACATTTAGCATTGATACTTTTGTTGTCATTAGTCATATTTTTTTATGTACTAAATCTAGCTTAAGTTGTATTTTACAAGCTAAGTAAAGTAAGGTGCTGCAGTGATAAAGCTGTTGTCAAATGTTTAAGATGGTGGTAGGTAAAAATAGTGGTTGGTTAGAAACTTTTGATATGTAAGTGAATGATGGCTGCTATATATGTTTCACGGTTTCTTGCTCCAATATGTATGAATGAAAATTGATATTTTCTTCCTCTTAGAGTTCAAATAACAATAGTGGTATCATAGATAAATTTGATCTTAGAAGGGGCTATAAATGGCTGAAGAAGTGTACAATCTGGTAAGAAGTGATCAATCCGGTAAGCTTTTATAAAAATCGGTAAGTTTAAAGAAACTAGCAAGAACTTCCAAATTCAATAAGCAGTGTATCAACCGATAAATAATATTCAATCCGGTAAGTGCTGAAAAACTTAAAAAAATTGATAAGCATTAAAAATTCGGTAAGATCTATCAAAACTTGTAAGAAGCTTTCCATACCGATAAGAACTTTACCATCAACCCTGAGAGAAAACCAGAAATGAACCTTCATACTAGCCAAACGTGCTAGTGGTTTTACAGTATCTTTGCCTTCAGTATTTATAGGAGAAAACCATGACTTCTGGTCTGCAAAGATGAAAGCATATCTGAAGGCATACGACCTCTGGGAGATCACAGAAATTGAGGCTGAACCTTCTCCATTGAGAGCAAATCCCACCATTGTACAACTGAAGCAACATAGTAAAGAAGTTGCTAAAACGTTTAAGGCTCTTTCATGTATCCAATCAGCTGTATCAAATGCTATCTTCACTAGAATTATAACCTATAAAACAACAAATGAAGCTTGGGACAAATTAAAAGATGAATTTCAAGGCAATGATAGAACCAGACAAAGCAGGTTTTGAATATGATAATGGAGTTTGAAACTCTAAAAATGAAGGATTCAGAATCTGTAAAGGAGTTCTCTGATAGGTTGATGAAGGTGGTAAATCAAATCAGGTTGTTAAGTGATGATTTACCAGATAAAAGAGTAGTGGAGAAGGTCTTGATCAGCCTACCTAAAACATTTGAAACTAAGATCTCCTCACTCGAAGATTCCAGGGATTTGTCTATTATCTCCTTGTCTGAATTGGTTAATGCTCTGCAAGCCATAGAGCAGAGGAGATTAATAAGGCAAGAGGAACAGGTTGAAGGTGCCTTACTTACTAAGGGAAAACATAAAGCTCAAATAGGCTATGCTGTGAAGAAACCAATTAAGGAAAAGAAGGAAACTGAGAACCAGAAAAGAGCTCGTAAAAGAGGTAAATATCCACATTGTCCACATTGCAAGAGGAATGGAGATTCACCAAAATGGTGCTGGTTCAGGCTAGGAGTACAATGTAGGGTCGCAAGCAATTTGGACATGTAGAGAAAGTTTGTAAAAACCATAAAGAGAAGCTGGAACTACAGCAAGCCCAAATTGTAGAGAATCATCAGCAGGAAGAACATTTGTTCATAGCTATGAACGTGAAGTTCCGCTGTAATGATGAAGCTTGGCTATTGGACAGTGGATGCACTCATCATATGACTTCAAATCCTAACATCTTTGTTAAGTTGAATGATGTATATAGTTCAAAAGTTAAAGTGGAGAATCGAGAGTTTGTTGAGGTCAAGGGTGTTGGTGAAATCTCTGTACAGACCTCTACATGTACCAAGTATATATCTGATGTTTTATATGTTCCCAACATTGATCAAAATTTAATAAGTATTGGTCAATTGATTGAAAAAGATTATACACTAGTATTTAAAGATAAGGGATGCACTATACTTGATCCTAAAAATCAAGAAGTAATGACCATTGGCGTGAGAAATAGGAACTTCCCACTAGAATGGAAAAATGTAGGAGATCAGGCACTTGCAAGAACTGTCATTGAGTCTGCTTTATGACACAAAAGGTTTGGTCATGCTAACTACAATTCACTTAAGCAAATGCATGATCTGGGATTAGCTGAAAATGTTCCTAAAATCAGTCATGATAACTATATGTGTGATGTATGCCAACTTAGGAAACAAACCAGATTGTCCTTTCCAAAGAATCAAGCAAAAAGGGCTACAGAAAGGCTTGAACTGATACACTCAGATGTCCGTGGACCAATGAGGACATCAACATTAAATGGGGGCAAATATTTTGTTCTCTTCATTGATGATATGTCAAGAATGTGTAGGGTATATTTCTTAAAGATGAAATCAGAGGTATCAAGTGTGTTTTAGAGGTTCAAAAGCTTGGTGAAAAATGAATGTGATACCAAAATCAAAGCCATCGTGTCTGACAATAGAACAGAGTACTGTTGCAACCAGATTAACAAATTTTGTGAAGAAATGGGGATAAAACATCAATTAAATGTCCCATATTCTCCACAATAGAATGGAGTATGTGAAAGAAAGAATGGAATGATTATGGAGATGGCTAGATGCTTGATGATTGAGAAGAAAATCCCAATAGAGTTCTGGGTAGAAGCTGTGAATACTGCAGTGTATCTACTCAACAGATTACCAACAAAATCATTAGATAAAAAGACTCATTTTGAAGCTTGGTATGGAAATAAACCAGATGCTTCTCATCTGAAAGTGTTTGGGAGCCTCTGCTATACACATGTACCTAAAGTGAAGAGAGATAAGCTGAGTTAAAAGGTAGAGGTTGGGGTTCTAGTAGGCTACTGCAGCAGTGTAAAAAGGTATAGAGTCTTCAATCCTCATACCAAGAAAATAATCTCTAGCAGGGAGATTAAAGTTGATGAAGAAGCCTCTTGGAATTGGAAATCAACTGTTGATAGTCAATCTTAAATTCCAAAAGCAACACCTCAGATAAATGATGTTGATGTCCATGAAGAAGAGACAACATATGATAGTGAGTATGATTCGAAGAATATTGTTCTAAGAATAAGGCCACGTGCGGATATATATGCTAGGTGTGATTCAACCACTTTGGAACCTTCAAACTTTGTTGAGGCTGCAAACTTAAAAGAATGATTGGCTGCAATGAAAGAAGAGTTAAATATGATTGAGAAAAATGGGACCTCGTTGCTGGTTGACAGACCAAGAGATAAGAATGTAATTGGGGTGAAATGGGTGTACAAATCAAAACTGAATCCAGATGGCTCAGTGAACAAGCTAAAGGCTAGACTGGTAGTGAAGGGGTATGTTCAACAATATTGTGTGGACTTCAATGACACGTTTGTACTAGTAGCAAGGTACGTAACCATCAGATTACTATTTGCAATAGCAGTTCGTAGAGGCTGGAAGATTTACCAATTAGATGTCAAGTCAGCATTTCTGAATAGACACTTGGAAGATGAAATATTCATTGATCAGCCAGAAGGTTTCCAAGTTCTTGGTAGGGCTGGACATGGGTTGGTTCGGTTCGGTTCGGTTATGAAAAGAATTGAACCGACCTAAAATTTTCGGGTATTTAATAAATGGAACCGTCGGGTCCAAATATAATTATAGAACCATTCGAGTTCGGTTCGATTCCGTACCATAATTAATTTTTTTAATATTGACAACAATACCACTAAATACAACTAATGGCATCTTCATTCGTAACTTTTACAAATTAACATAGCCCAGTTTAAAAACACATAAATAATAAGATGTCCAATAAGATTAATTTAATTAACACAAATACCAAAAAGTAGATACTAATATTAAAACATCGATGATTCATATCAATAATTTATTTGCTTCAAGCAGCTTGCATAAAGAAAACGAAATATAAATTAAAAGTTATCAAAATAAAATATTTTTTAAAATATTGGTAATACTTACCAACTATTTTATTTAATTATCAATTGTTTGACTTGTCATAGCAAGAAACTCTACAAGCATAATTGNGTTCGATTCCGTACCATAATTAATTTTTTTAATATTGACAACAATACCACTAAATACAACTAATGGCATCTTCATTCGTAACTTTTACAAATTAACATAGCCCAGTTTAAAAACACATAAATAATAAGATGTCCAATAAGATTAATTTAATTAACACAAATGCCAAAAAGTAGATACTAATATTAAAACATCGATGATTCATATCAATAATTTATTTGCTTCAAGCAGCTTGCATAAAGAAAACGAAATATAAATTAAAAGTTATCAAAATAAAATATTTTTTAAAATATTGGTAATACTTACCAACTATTTTATTTAATTATCAATTGTTTGACTTGTCATAGCAAGAAACTCTACAAGCATAATTGAAAAAACACAATTAACAAACACAAATAAATTAGAAATTGTTCAACTAAAAATATTTAATAATAAGGCCCAAATGTTGGGCTAACAAAGTTACGAAATATTAATTTGACTGGATTAATTTGTTCATTTGTTTAAAAAATTAAAATAATTGAATTAATTTAACATAAAAAAAAATATTTAGATTCGAGACTTATTCGGTTCTTGGTCTGGATCCGAAAACCGACCCAAACCCATCGGTTCTTAACTCGGGTACCCATTCGGGTATTTAACTATGAAGAACCGCTCGGTTCGGTTCGAGACTTTTGTCCAGCCCTAGTTGCTGGGAACGAGGACAAAGTATATTTGCTGAAGAAAGCCTTGTATAGCTTGAAACATGCTCCAAGAGCCTGGTATGGTAAGATAGATGAACATCTAAATATGTTTCGATTTTTAAGAAGCATAAATGAGCAAACCTTGTATGTAAAGGAGGAGATGTTGAAGGAGAAAAAAGAGATGATCATCATCTCATTATATGTGGATGATCTTCTGATTAATGTAGTAGTTGCATATTAATTGAACTGGTAAAAGATGATTTGAGAAAGATATTTGAGATAACGGACCTTGGAAAGATGCAATACTTTCTTGGCATAGAAATATATCAAACTCAAAAGGGGATATTTGTTAGAGAGATGCTAAAGAAGTTCAGTATGGAAAGATGCAAACCAGTAAATACTCCATTAGTTTTGAATTTGAAACTGATGAAGGATGATGGAGCCAAGAAGGTAGATGAGAAAGTGTATAGAAGCATAGTTGGATACCTATTATATCTGACTTCTACCATACCAGATATCTCTTTTGCAGTTAACATCTTATCCATGTTTAGACAGGAGCCCAGTGAACTTCATTTCCAGGCAACTAAAAGGGTGTTGAGATATGTAAAAGAAACAGAGAAGCTGGGGATTTGGTTTAGTAGATCAGAAAAACTATTGTTCATTGGTTTTATAGATAGTGACTGGGCTGATCAATTGATGATATGAAAAGTACCTCAGGCTATGTGTTTTATGTTGGTTCAAACATAGTGTGCTAGAATTCCATGAAGCAGAAAACCATAGCTCAATCAACTGCAGAGGAAGAATACATTTCAGCTTCAGAGGCCACCAATTAAGCTATCTGGCTAAGAAAAGTGCTGGAGGATTTGAAGCACAAACAAGATGAAGCCACAACCATCTTTTGTGAAATTTGATCTAAAGAGTGACTAGGGAGTATTCATTGAATATTCTAAAAGTAGTCGAGCTTATACAATCTACAAGATGTGAACTCAAACCATTATTGAGTCCATTAATGTTAAAAGTGATGATATTGATAACTTTCTTTCTTATTCTCAAGAACCTGAAATTTAGAATTTGGAAGAACGGATTGAAGAAAATCATAATACTCAGGAAAACTGTATTACAAATTCAGGTAGTGATAATTCGACGAACTACCAGTAGCAAGTTCTACTGATCCTGCACCAATTACTAGGTGTATTGACCACCAGATGAAGATGACGAACTGCAGAATAGAAGGCGGCCTTTTACGTGGATACAAAATGCTCATTCACTAGATAACATACTTTCAGAGCTTGGAGATGGAGTGGAGACCAGAGAGACACTTGCCACTGAAACTGGAAATGTTTATTATGCCTCACATATTGAACCAAAAAATTGTGATTGAGACACTTGGTAATGAATCCTAGGTACTAGCAATGTAGGAAAAATTGACTCAATTTGAACAAAATAATGTATGAGAGTTAATACCTCGGCCAACATATACAAATGTGATTGTAACAAAATGGATCTCTAAAAACAAATTAGATGAACATGGAAACATTGTTAGAAATAAGGCACTACTGGTAGTACAGGGTTATACCCAAGTTGAAAGAGTTGATTTTGATGAAACTTTTTCCACATGTTAGAAGACTTGAATCCATCGGGCTTTTATTGCTCCTCGTGGCATGCTCCTCGACTGGGAAAATGAATTCCGAAAGTGGAATGTTGCCGTACCTTTTCACAATTTGAATATCCTTGTTTACTGAGGAAAATGCCGTTTCTCTGGAAATTATTAGCGAAGTAGGCAATCATGGGGAGGATTGTAAACTTGAAGATTTAGGTGATATTACAAAGCCTGATAATAGGATGCCTTGGAAGCTTGTTTATGGTATTCCTGGTGTTGAAAATATACCGAAAATTCCTCTCATAGTGGCTCAATTAAGTTAACAATGAGGATGTTTCAATTCATCACTTTAGCTTTTCCTAATCGTGAATTAAACAACATTTCAAAAGGTTGCTCATGTTATGTGAACAAACACTTTCTTTTGGCTCTATCATTTTAAATATATGGGTTTATAAACGAGAAGAAAAAATGATACTGGGAATAAATACCTAACTATTTAAAGTACGATGTCGTTTTTTATGCATATACACAAGAAACCAGCTTATATACACAAAAAATCTTGTATCTTTATATTCGATGATAAATGAGTTTTGGAGAAAAATTTAGAAAGAGGAAGGCTGGATCAATTGACATACTTTAGTGGACTTGCGTTGTTTCAACTTCCAAGCTATTGGACTTCATATGACTAAAAAGAGTCCAATGTTTCACTAATTGAAGATGAGGCCAAAATCAACCATTCATGAAGAAGGAAATACACATTGAATAGAGGGTTAATATGAATAAAATATAGTTCTGGGTTTTGTTTCGATTATGGGACTACTAATTATTATATAAAATTAAAAAAGAGGGGTTTGATTATAATTTGGACTTAATGGAGTACTGAGTAGCACTATATGAAATCCGTCTTCAAAAAAAGAAGAAAATTGAAAGAAAAAAGAAAGAAAAAGAAAAAGAAGGGAAAATCTAGCACCGCCACCTTTCTTCACCTTCTCGACGGCGACTCTAGGTTTACAATTAGCAAAAAGGGAAAAGAAAAAAAGGGGAAGAAAAGAAGAAAGAAGAAGAAAGAAATCTGACACATGGCCAATGCACATACCCATGTCATGTCCGACATGGGTAAGTCAACTATTTTGAGAGTACGAACATAAGAGAATACAACACATATTCACCAGATATGTTTTACATTTTTTCGAGGGGTTGGGTAGGTTCTTTATTTGATTTGATGCATAACGTACAAAAAATTAACAATTTTTTTTTTTATAAATTATTTATTTGTTTTAAAATTTTCATAAATTATTTATTAATTTATGCAAATGATCCGCTTTGAAATGGCATCGACCTGTCCAGGTCATGGGGGTCGAGGGGCTTGATTTTCATGTATCGAATGAAGTTGTATTTTCTAATGAAATAGTAATCTTTTGGCAAAAAAATAAAATAATTTTTTTTCCCTTTTTGCCATGTTCAAAAAAAAGGGGCACGATGTATACCCATAGTGAAAAGAAAAAAAAAAGGAGAAACAAATCATCTTAATTGTTAGCAACAGTTAAAAAAAAATTCCCTACGGTGTCCGTGTCTCTACGTGGAGACATGATGCGCAGAGACACGGACACTGTGTCTCCGAGCCCTTTTTTTTTACCTTAATAATTTTTAACATTGTAAAACTTCTAATTTCAGATAGAACACAATTTAATGACAAAATGATGAAATTACATTAGATTGGTTAAAACGGGAAAATAAAATAGAAGATTTTTATTTATGATCTGTTTCATATATTTAATCTAAATGCTTAAGCAAAAGCAAATCCCTGCACTTCATTATAAAACCACCAAATGTGCAGAATTACAAAAACTTTGATTTCATTCACCAAACCTGAAACAATCCTCGAAATTACATTAGATTTCTATATACAACAAATAACCTCTGCAACAACAATAAAGATGCTATATCTGATTACATTAGATTTCTATATACATCAAATAACCTCTACAACCATGCTATATCATGGATATAAATAAAAGTCAGCAAAAATTCTACGCCAAGTCGAAGGAAATTAATTATGGATCTGTAGGAGTAAAAGAGAATATGGGAATGGAGGAAATCATGAAATTGGAGGACGTGTGAATAAAATAAAATTGGAGGATCAACCAATGAAAATTGGAGGATGAACTGTGTCTGCTCATTGAATACTGTTGCATCTACAGTGCCCGGGAAACTTGCCTTTTTATATATTCAAGCAAATGTGGCTCTTCAAATAAAAACATAATCCAAATGTTATCCTTCTAAGAATTGTGTATTTTCAAAACATGACTTTAAAACAATTACTTGTAGGACATCTATTTGTGTTAATCTTACAACAATTCACTTAGTCACAAGACTATTATGCCCATGTTTAGTGTAGCTAAAAAATTAGATTGTTTTAGTAAATTTTGATTAATAAAAAACATTTGGATGAAATGTGTGGTTGAAAGTTGTTTGTCCCATGAATACATGATTAAATTAATTGTTAACGTTAAATATTTTTAGTAGATTTTGAAAAAATAAAAAACAAAATTGATGAAACGTGTAGTTGAAAGCTATGTGTCCCTGAATATGTGGTTAAAATTAACTCTTTTGACTTCAACTTAAGATTTTAATCCATACCAAACAGCGGTACTATTTCTATATTTATTTTAAGTCGATTTCATGTTAAGGTGTGGAAATCGTCATAATTGGAATTAATTTGATGTAATATTCTATTCACCTGGGTGTGATACATAGCCCTTGTTTGAATTTTTTGAAGAATTTATGGTTAAAAGGTCAGCAATTTTTTTGGATTTATGCGTATTGTTATTTTATTGAGAGAATGTGTGATTGATGAAAAGAGTGACTGACATAAATTAAAATTTCATGGGGGCTAAACATGCGCATAATATAATATTTTACATATATATTTTTAAAAAAGTCGCGACATCCTACTATATAAAAAAAGGAAGATTGTGGTTAATATAGATGCAATAGTAACCAGTGAGATGTTGATGTTCATTTTCCAAATTTTCACTCATTCAGTCCTCCAATTTTATATGTTTCCACATCATTTTCCCTCCAAACTGATATAAAAACGACGTCTTATTAGACTTTGAATTGCACTATTCTTTATTCTCGTTTATAAACCCAAATATTTAGAATTTTCAAAGAACCATATTATTGCAAAAGGAATTGGAGAGTGGCGATGTGTAGTGGTGCTACAATCCATGTTTTAGGCGGTACATGGTGTTGTTGGCGTCGAAAATCAAGGAGGTTCATTTCCATTTTGAAGAATTTGATTTTATCTTTTCTGTAATGGAAAACAAATTGGGATTTGGTTCCAAAATAGAAGGGCAAGATGTAAAATTAAGCAAGTGGAGAAAGATTATGAATTTCTTAAGATACATTTTGAATAAGCAGAAAATGATGTTCTGCAAACTCAAAATTAGACTTGTCTACTATGTCGAGCTTATACATGACCAAGATGAATATGTATATATTCATTAATTGAAGCTATGCAGACACTATTTTATGTTAGAGCGAGTCTTGAATTTGATTTGATTTTCTCTTTTTCTCCAAAAAAGTAAATAAATAAACAAAGGTCTAAAGTAGGTTAAAAACTCAATATTTGTTAAGCATTTAAACCCAAATGAAATGTCAATCAATGAAAGTGTGTGTGAGAGAGAGATAGCTCTAAGTGCAGATAAAGTACCAAAAATTAACAATTTTTCATAAATTATTTATTTGTTTATTGTTGTTATGCAAATGGTTTGCCTCTTCAAAATGGGGATCGGTCTGCTTGGTAAGGGCAACGACCCCGAAAGGAAATTTTGATTTTCGTGTATGTGTTGAACACTATGTCTGGAAGTCAACTGTTTTTCTCCAACGGATGTATTCATTCCACCATTCCAACGGATATGTTGCCCATTTTCAGAGATAAAAACGACATCGATTCAATTTTCGAAGCTACAATCTTGGTCGGTGGAAGAAACGAAGAAGAAGAAAGACCATAAGCTGTTTTAATGTGTTGAGGTCAGAAAAAAAAGTTGAACTCCGAACTACGCGGAGAGATCTCTCCATACAGCGCAGAAGCAAAACGATCGTGTCTCCGCGCTCTATGTCTTTGTGCAGCACGGACTTCGTGCATGTGCTTCTGCGTAGCGCGAACACAGGTGGAGTTCAACATTTTTTATGACCTCAAAACATTAAAATAGCATATGGTCTTTATTCTTCTTCATTTCTTCCACCGACCAAGATTGTGGCTCCGAAAATTGAATCAATGTCTTTTTTATCTCTCAAAATTGGCAATATATCCGTTGGAATGAATAAGTGCATCTGTTGGAGAAAAATCGTTAACTTTCTAGACACAATTTTCAACACATGCATTTAAATCAGAATTTCCTTTCGGGTGCCCCCACGAGGGGCAATGCCCCCCGCGACCTAACCAAGCAGGTTGATTCTCATTTCGAAGTGGCAAACCATTTACGTAACAATAATAAACAAATAAATAAATTATGAATAAGTTGTTAATTTTTGGTACTTCATCTGCACTTGACCTATATCTTTCTCACACACATACAAACACAGTTAATGTTTTTGTTGATTGACATTTCATTTGGATTTAAAATGGTTAACAAATATTGAGTTTTTGACTCACTTTAGGCCTTTGTTTATTTATTTACTTTCTTGAAGAAAAAGAGAAAACAAATATAAAACAGTGTCCGCATAATTTCAATTAATGAATATATAAAAGTATTACATTTTACCCTTATGTTTTGAAACCAATTTCCAATTTGTCTTCCATTTCAGAAAATAAAATCAAATTCTTCAAAATAGAAATAGGGGCTGCGAACCTCCTTTTACAACTTTTTTGCTATGCATTTTCATTTTTCGATGCATGCTTTATTATTTAATGAATCAAATATTACTTACTTATGTAAACTTGCAGTCTTTATGTATGTCAAATGTTTGATGTTTTCAATTTTATTTTTGGTGAGTTTCTCTATGCAGTAATATCAGATTTTGAAATAATCACCTTGTTGGATGGAGCATTAGCGAGACAATAATATACTCTCAAGACTTTGAATAATCCAATAAATCTTAAACTACTTTTCATTTTTTGAACATCTACAATTTTTACAGTAATAAAAACACAACAAATACAAAATTCGTGCAACGACCGTGTCAACGACTAGTTTGAATAAAATATCAATGACTTTTGGATTTGCCTTTTCACTTCAATTCGTCACTCTATCACTCTACAATATAAAAGAGACTAACACGAGCCACTATTCACATTAAACACATGTCAACAATTCCACTAGTCAACTTCCGATTATTATTATTATTATTATTATTATTATTATTATTATTATTATTATTATTATTATGTCACGCAACCATCACCTCAATTATTTCTCCATTTCCACCCGCAAATTTGGCTTCGTCAATCAACCATTGCAAGAAGTTCTCGTTTCTTCTTCTCCATGCCTTCCTTCTCCAATTTCCAATTTGCTTTTCTATTTTTGTAACTAAATGCTAATTTTTTCCAAATCGTCTAGCTTTTTATCCAGTTGTTGATCTGAAGTTCCCAAAATTTTCCCAAACCTCATGCACGATTCAGCATCAGGATACGATCTACTGTTAGCGCACAGACTTGATGAAATCGGGTAGAATATGGAGGCGGTCCGGAGCTCCGTCACAAACCTGAATCAGTTCGGTAAAGTTGTTAAGCTTGTTTCTTTTAGCCCTTTTGATTATACTCTCAATAAATGCAATGTCGTCTCCGAAGGTAAACAATGCAAAATAAATAATTATTTTAAAACTGACTTTTATACTTATAAGTAAACGTGTTAAGCTTAGGCAACAATGCTTTTAGTTACAGAGAGAATTACTATTTCTTCAAGAGTTTGCTTTTTGTCTTTTGTAACTTTGTTTAATTATTAGAATAATATTGAGCTAAATTAAGGATGGGTTTTTGTTGGGTGTGTGACCAAAGTCCCACGGTGGTCAAAAGTGGGGAAGATCATGTGTTTATAAGTATGGACAATATCTCCATTGGTACGAAACTTTTGAGGTAAATCCCAAAAGCAAATCGATGAGGGTTTAGGCTCAAAGTGGACAATATCATACCAATTGTAGTGTCTATAGTCCTTATAAATAGTATCAGAGCCAAGCCATAGACTTAGCCATGTGGATGAATTCCTCAAAATGTCGTACGAAGAAGGTGAGCCTCGATTTACTCGTGATGGGATCTGTAGATGAGCTATACTGGACAGACGATGTGCTTTAGATGCTTCATGGACGTGTCCTGACCCCAACACGGTGAAGAAGGAGTTAACCTAGATAGCAAAATAGCAAAACTTCATGTAAATGCATACCATGAGACTCCTGTGACCCACTGTACACCAATATATCATTGAAGTATACAACCACACTCTTACCAATAAACTGTCGAAGGGCTTGGTTCATCACCTACACGAACATGCTTAGTGCATTGGATAATCCGAAGGGCATAACCAGCCACTCAAATAATCCCTCCCGCGTCTTAAATGTTGTCTTCCACTCATCACTAGGACGGATTCTAATCTGATGGTAACCACTTTTCAAGTCCAGTTTGGTAAACAACGTTGCTCCTACTAACTGGTCAAGTAAATCATTTAATCTCGGTATTGGGAAACGATAACAGACTGTTATTTTGTTGATGGCTCTGTTATCAATACACATCCGATAACTTCCATCCTTCTTTGGCATTAGAAGCGCGGGGACTACACACTGGCTAAGGCTCTCTTTGATATAATCCTTCTTCACCATCTCCTCTACCCACCTCCTCAACTCCTCATGTTCCATCGGACTCAATCGATAATGCGGACGGTTAGGTAGTGATGTACCAGGTACCAACTCAATTTGGTGCTGTATATCCCGTAAAGGAGGAAGACCCTGTGAAAGGTCCTCCGGGAACACATCGTGAAATTCAGACACCAAGGCGGCAACTTTGGGGTGAAGACCCATCCCCTCAGCTGCCATAGGAACTGCCAACACTCCTGTCGTCTCAGTTCTCACTAATAACAATATGATTCCTTCTGCAAACATCTCATGCACAAACAATGATCGAGAAAGTAGATTGATACTGTCCCTTGCTGAAAAGGTACAATTAGCATCCCTGGAGAGTAGTAGTACGATCTTCTTACCTGAAAAGGTGCATGTATAGGCGTTTCGACGCCTTTCACGACACACGTCCCTATCAAATTGCCATGGGTGACCCAACAATGGATGACACACATCCATAGGCACCACATCAGACCAAACACTATCACGATACACACTACCAATAGAGAAAGGTACCAAGACACATCTAGTAACACAAATTTCATTACCTTGTCTCAACTATGCCAGGCTATTAGGAGCATGATAGGGTTCAGAGCTTAACTTCAAGTTTATACGACCGTATTTGATATCACGTTTTCACAACTACCTGAATCAATGATGAACTTGCATACTTTGCCCCTAATGGTGTACGTGGACAGAAAAATGTTCCGACAAGTCCTCAGCAACCCCTAAGGCGTAAGGTACGCCCACTACACCACAAAAAGAGGTCCCGTGTCACCCGTATGTACTACTTCGGCCTCTTCTTCTTTGTTCACCATATGAACGGGATCTTCGACATAGGCTTGTGTTACTTCTCTGATCAACAAGCCTGGACGTGACTGTTGATCTGATGGATAGTCCCTCCTCAAATGACCAAAACCACCATAATTGAAACACTGACTACCATGCTCTCGTCCACCAAAAGGAGCCCAGCCACCCAAACTTGCGGTTGGAGGAGCCGCTAGTCGAGTGTTTCGATCAATGCCCCGACCCCCAAATGTAGAAGATTGGGACGGACCAGATGTGGGATTTGGGGCGAATGGTCGACCCCCACCTCTAGATGGACCACCAGAACTGCTTACTACAAAACGACGTGTTTGCTGATTTTCAGTCTGAAGTGCACATTGATAAGCCTCAGAAACAAACACCGAAGAGAACATATTAAGAACATCTTTCAAATTCCACCGTAGCCCGTTAATGTAGCGTGCCACCAACTGATCCTTTGACTCTCCCACATCATTATGTGCTATCAATTGGTAAAACTCTGTAGAGTAAGAATCTACAGAACAGTTGCCCTGCCTTAAACTCTGTAACCATTGATATAAGGTTCGATATAATTGAAAGGAAGGAACGCCGCCTTCAACTGTTTCTTAATCTTTTCCCACGATTGAATTTTTGCCTTGCCTTAACGGATCTGATTCTGTTTAAGTTTTTGCTACGAAGCAGCAATACGACCGGGAAAATCGTAGCCACCAATGGTACCTTCTTATTGTCGGGCACCTCTTTGTAGTCCAAGATCTCCTCCACTGCCACTAGACAATCGAGAAACTCTTCCATCTCTATCCCACCATGAAATTCAGGGATATCAACATTGATTTTCGGATTCCCAACGCTGAAACGCATCATATTGTTGCACACAGAACACGACCGCCACATGCATCCAACGAAGTCTTCTCGTCTGACCTCTCACTTGATTCATATCCTTCTTTCCCAACACTTGCGGGGCCACGACATGGAGGGGCAGAAGGTGTTCTGTTCCTCACGACCTCCGTCGTCCATGTAGCGCCCTGAGTTCCTTTAAC
>CAIGRH010216002.1:0-22329 GCA_903798295.1 Fraxinus nigra | reverse complement strand
TCAAAATTATTGTTACAATGTTGACTAACGGTTTTATGAACGGAATGAACGGTTTTACTGTAATCCGCAACAAAAATGAAAGGTTTGGGACCGACGCTGCAATTACATATAAAGATTTGGGACTTCGACCGAAATTTTAAAGGTTTGGAACTGAAGCTGCAATTACATATAAAGGTTTGGGACTTCGACCGCAAAAATTAAAAGTTTGAGTGTAATCTGCAACAAACTGAAAGGTTTGGGACTGGGGCTGCAATTCTCCTTTTCATTTTAATCACGCGACTATTCTTCGAACATTTATAGTTTGTCTCGACACCCGTAATATCCAAAACTTCAATGATAAAATCATAAAATCTTGCATAATTTTAGCAATACTTCGAAAGATCCAATAACTTTCAATAAACACATTTAGAAGATAATTATAAATAATTTTTTATTCAGCGTATCATAAGAAATAAAATTTATATGCATTGATTATAATTATTCTATAATACAATAAATTTAACATTCTTCCATCCATAATAGAATTATCTATCTATAACTTTCCCAAAAAAAAAAAAAAAAAAGGGAAATCGAAATCAAAGTGAAGATTAGTAGCAAACGTTTAAGACTGCACAGTAGATACATGACTTAGCTATTGTCGCCACGAAGAGGTTAATGAATATTTTTTAGGGTGCGCTATTTACAACTACATCTACACACACAATATTTTTTGGGAACTTCTATTTACGTCCACAATTTATATATATCCACTCTTCGTAAGATAATTATATTATATTTTTAATCTCATATAAATTTACCTAAATAGACATATATAGAATTAAATAAAAATGTATCGTTCTAAATTCATTCACTAGTTTTATTTTCATTTAATTCTTTTAAATCTTTTCATATTATTTTCTAATTTGTATTTAACTAAAACTCTAATAATTATGAAATATCATCGTTAACCAAAATCATAAAACTCTAATAATAATACGATATCATCCTCAACTAAAATCATAAAACTCTAATAATCATAAAATATCATCTTTAACTGAAATCAAAATAACAATGAAAGAATTACCATTGAAGGAAATACACGAAGACATAGAAATATACAAAGAAAAAATTGAAAAAGTAAAGATTAATTTTTATTTTGAATTCGATAAATTCATTATTTCCATTACTGGAAATACATGAAGACAAGTTTTATCAGTTTTTATTTTCATTTTTCAAAGAACAAAATTATATCAGAAGATGGGAGTCTTGCCCCCATTATTAATGGATTTTAGCTCTACACAGACGTATTGACATCTGAGTTACTTTACATTAAATTTTGGATGAATATAGTGATTATTTAAAATTCTAAAATTGTATTGGGAATGTACTTAGAGCATGATGAATATACAAAATTTGTCCGGATGTACAATATTTAAATGGAAAAAATAATAATCAGAAATAGTAATTTTTTTTTAATTTTAATATTTTAATATGGATTGACATAGAGAATATATAACAATTTGGGTATCTAAACAGGGCACACAATTTTTTTACCATTCTGTAAATGGAATTTTAAAATTTTCTTTACCATTCTGTAAATATTGAAGTCTTTGAAGTTTGAAGAAAGATTTCTTCTGATGCATTCTTATCGCCAAAAAACTGAAACATACCTAACAATGCAGATTTCTGTGTATGCTTTATTGCCTCCATCCTTCCCACCCCACCGTGGTTTTAACGAAGCTGAGTTGGCTCAGTGGTATAGACTCGTCCCGGTTATGCCAGGTAGAGTGCTTGGTGAGTTTGAAGCTGTAAATTTCTTTTTCAAGATTTTAAATTATGCATTTATAACTCAATTAACATGCTTTTAATTTGGCTAAAAACCACAATTAAGCACGCGATCGCATTTTTCATATAGAATCGCATAAGAGAATCTCTGTACAGATTTTTTTTTGTGGGTTTTGTTTATTCTGTTTACATTTTCAATCTCACGCGTTCAAATTTGGAATTGAGTCCTCAATTTTTATCCTTTTAGTATTCTTTTAGGCGCTTTTGCTAACACACACACACACACACACACACAGAGAATGATAATTGATTTTTGGAATTGGATTTCCTGGAATTAATTGCATGGACGTTGATCTATTATGTAAACAGCAGAAAATACATTTTTTTCACATGCGTATTTGACAATTTTAGTATCAGCCAGGTTAGTTTAGTGATAATTATTTTTTGGGAGTTTTACATGATCAGTTGATATAAAAGAAATTTGGTATACAAAAGTTTATTTACTGACAATTATAAGTGAAGTTTGTTGCACAAGAACACAGCCGGAGTGCATACAAAATAAAAATTTGAATATTTGTGAGGTTACTTGAATTCGAAACACACTTGGGGAGGCAATTTTTGTTCCTTGGGAGAATGGAGTGATGCAGAAAAGGAATCAACGGATTCCTGTGATACCGGAGAAGCCACTTCTGCAGAGGCCTAGTGGCACTCCAGCTGAATTGTTCGGGAATCAGATGGAAACGACAAATTGGCAGGAATTACTTGGAATTTACTCTGGGTTGTTACAAGATGAGACGACCTGTAATGGGCATCAGAATGTCAGTCCAATTCGATTTGTGGATCTAAATAACGAGGAGCGTGACCACCAAGATGTTGATGCAGTTGAGAGGTTCATTGGCTTTAATCATAGCGCTGGAAACTTTGGCTCCAGTGTGCAGAATTTGCACAATGATAGCCTTGTTTGGAATGTTAATCCTTTAACAGAATTACCTGGGATGAAGAATGCTCTATATGCTCCAGCCATAAATGATGCACCAATGGAAAAAACTCGTGTTGTGGATAAGCCTACAATTCTCCATCCAGATTCTCGAGTTGAAAGGAACTGGACGGGGCACAAAGCCACCGGTTTGATACTTCAGCAAAATCATGTCTTGCACTCACACCAAGATATCAGTGGTTACAACCAACTAAATCTGCCCAATGGTAAGCAAATCAACTTTTTAATAATATAGGCATGTTTGATCCACATTATTTTGGAAGAATTAATTCTGAAATTGTAGATTGATAGAGAATATGTGGTTGAAAAAGAAGGAAAAATTATTGATGTGATGGAAAATATTATTTTATTAAAGAATGTGCGGTTAAAAATGAGTAGAAGAATGATAATGAAAATTTTAATGTGTACCAAATAGTGGCTATATTTATGACATGTTTTGTAAGGTGAACTGAATAGTACGGACAATTGCACATTTTTGGACAAAGAATGCATTTTTATTGTTGATGTGATAGGGAATGTGTGGTTGAAAAAGAAGGAAAAGTTATTGATGTGATGGAAAATATTATTTTATTAAAGAATGTGCGGTTAAAAATGAGTAGAAGAATGATAATGAAAATTTTAATGTGTACCAAATAGTGGCTATATTTATGACATGTTTTGTAAGGTGAACTGAATAGTACGGACAATATTAAAGTAGAAGAAATTAGTTAAAAATGTATTATATTGCACGATGTAGTAATTACAAGTCCATAGATTAAGGAACAAAACAATTCGTTTGCACTTTTCATATGTATTAAGAAAAGAATACATTCATTTCAACGTTATATACTAGTCCTTATGCAGGACTTGACATTCTTTCAGGCTAAAAACATTGTTAGTTACTCAACTAATACTGAAACATCACGTTAGTCAGTAAACTTTATTTTGTACTAAAAATGGTTACCAAAATGTTCTCTTTGTTCAGTTTGGTCACTTAGTTAAAATCTATTATTCATGCCTTAGACAAAGGTGAATAAGTGTTAGTTGTCGAACAACTGGTTATGATCCTTCATGGGGCATATGATTATCATGGGATTAACCCGACCCCCTTCCATGGTTGAGATAATGATAGGTGAAAGTTAAGTGTTGTTAACAGAATGTCCAATGATAAAGACTCGACGTGGCATTAACATGGAGGTCTTCCACATCAGAGATTATGTTAGAAAAACTAAACAGATTTCAGTTGAGTAAGTAAACTAAACTGAAAAAAAAAAATAAAAAAATTCCAGCGAACAAAATAAAGTTTGATGACTAACATGAAACTTCCCTCTAAGTTGGTGACTGACAGTGTTCTTTACCTCAGTTATCATATTCACAGAAAATATGAACATCAACAAATTTTCACATAGAATATAATTGGAATTTAATCCCTAATTGATATATTGGATGCTGTATGTTAACAGATTTTTTTCCAGTCCCCTGTCGCCTCAATTATAACCTGAATTTACCCCCAAGATCAGAAGCTGGTGAATCCTCAGGTGCACCCGGCTCCTTCAAATCAGCGCCAGTAACACCAGATGAGCAAAAGCAGTTGAGGAGCTCTCAGCTAGCTGGAGTACCACATTTTTTAGTTGACAAAATCTCGGGCCCTGAAAAAGATAAGCAAGAGAATGTCAATATATCTCAGCCATCCAGAGATGTTTTTCCCGAGGTAGCAGCAGTACCACATTCGTTGATAGGCACAATCTCAAGCCTGGAAAGAGACAAGCAGGAAAATGTCCAAATATCTCAACTACCTGAAGATGTTCAGGAAAAACATGATGAACATTTGAACGGACTAGACTCATCATCTGCAGCCATTACAACATCACTTCAGGAAAAGAAAATTTCTGAGGACAAAAATTATGGGGGAATTGATCTGAACAAGACACCACAGCAGAAAACACCCAAAAGAAGAAAACACCGGCCAAAGGTAATTGTGGAACGGAAACCCCAAAGGACTCCAAAACCTGGTCCTATGAACAATAATACTCCCAAAGGAAATACTTCGGGAAAAAGGAAATATAAACCCAAAAAGGACATCAAGACCTCTACTCAACCGACTGATGCAAAAAATAAGGTCAAAGTTGTTAATCTTAGCTCTGCAGCAAAACCGTGTAGGAGAGTGTTAAATTTTGAATTGGAAAATGGAGTTGAAAAGGAAAGCAAGGAAGGAACAGGTGGTAACCAGGCAGAGACCAATAATGAAAATAAGTTGCCTTTCAATTTGGATTTAGAGAAACCTGAAATGGAGAATTTATATTCTTCCATCCGCTTTGTAAATCAAATCCAGCAACAAGTGTCATTACCTCTTGCATCTGTAGTGCCACCAACTACAGCGAAGGACAGGACTTTGAATATGATCGCAAGGATTTTGAATATGCAAAATGGCAAAACAAACCAGAGAGGCAGCCAGAGTGGGTACAAACACGTAAATCAATGCATCAGTGGAGGAGTATCCCAGCTTGTTATCCAAGCAAATGCCACTAAAGCAAAGCTTGATAGAGAAAGGCAATTGATTCTGCAGAGTAGGTCTCAACCTCTAGAAGATTTGGTGGATATAACTGAGGAACGAGGATCAAAGAGAGAATATTCTGACACTCAGCGGACAAATCCTGGAATTGTCAAGACAGACTCTCAACTATTGTGCCATAGAGTTTCTAAGACAGGCCAGCGTAGCAGTGATAGCTGCAACTTATGGCAATTAAGTTCAGAAATTTATAAGAAAAAGAAGGTCAAGGGTAGATTTGATGGAACCTCACCCAGCTTGCCCTCTTGTATTACAGCTCTTAAAGATTGCTCGAGGCGGGTTGAAGAGAGAGGCACCGACAGTGTCCATGAAAATGGTTCCATATCACACCTGAATTATGGATTACAAAAACCTGAGCTTGAACGAAAAAACACCGGCAAAAAGTCAAACAATGTAGTCAGCAAGGTCACAAGTGAGATTCAGCAGCAACATACTTTATCTCAAGTGCATTATACAGAAAAAATTGCACAGAAGAAATTCCATCAAACCACTGAAGCAAAAAATGTCAACAACCAGACTGCTAATTGGAATCTGAAGGATCCATCCCAGAGAGACCCTATATCAACTCAAGGAAATCAAAGGATAACTTCTCCTGCTCCTTTGTCAGTGAAAAAAAAGACCACTGGACCAGCAATCTCCGGCCAAGCATTCAGTATGGACAACGTGTTAAAGCAAGCAGGCAAGAGTGCACGAGGCTACCAATATTCCACCAAAGAACCTGCAGGTAGCTATATGTTGTGAAGCTATACATTTAGCATCAACCTGAATGGCTCTTATACAAATTTATTATTTGAAATAGTAAAGCAGATTTTCTATTTTTGTGCAGGCTCATTAGAGGAACAGAGACATATAACTTCAATTGATGAAATTATAGATCGTTTCGAAGATCTACACATCGCTAATAATGGCAAGGAAATTGTTGGGGCAGAGCACAGTGCACTTGTACCATACAAAAGAGACAGTGTAATTGTTCCACATGCGGAATTCAATCCACTCAGGAAACACAAGCCACGGCCAAAGGTGGATCTCGACCCTGAGACTAACAGATTGTGGAACCTTTTGATGGGGAAGGAAGGAAGTGAAAGCACAGAAATGATGGATGAGGAAAGAGAAAAAAGGTGGGAAGGGGAAAGGAAAGTGTTCCATGGACGAGTAGACTCATTCATTGCACGGATGCATCTTGTTCAAGGTATTTGCATGCAGAACTCTGAAATTTAATATAATTACTGATATCATGCTTATGCTAGTTAATTATATTTTACACCACGATTCTCTAATCCAACGAATACTTCCGGTTTTTACTTTTTACAAAGCATGTTAGATACCCAATTAGTGAATTGTTTAATAAAAATCAAACTTGGAATACAACATAAAGGAATGAAAATTTTATTTATTTATATGCAATAAAACTGCGAAATCTTTGTCAGTAGCTATTTATTATAAGAAACAAATAGTAACATTGCTGCCTATTGCTAACGATTGAGATTACATCTGGTGAACAGACGCATCTTTGGTCTGATAACCTGCTCGATTTCATCATATTAAGATCACCTTGAATCAATGATTGTAAGATTTAGTAGAACCTCAATTGCACCAATTCCTTGTGTGTCGTGCATAATATGCCACTACTGTAGCCACGGTCTCACTTCCCACTCCATGCTTGCTTATAGGCAATGCATTCTCGTATTTCTATAATTACCACTTTAATATTTTAAACTATTTTCAGCCCAATCCCTTTTAAATTGGATTTGTGGGCTTATCTTTTCTCAATGTAGGATTCTTATCCCTTGGAGTTCTGATATACTTCTAGAATTTTCTATTATATTCTCTTTCTCCAATATGGGGTTCTTACCCCTTTGGATCCTTTTTAATTTTGCCAACTAACCATTTGATGGTTTTCCAATGTGGGAACAAATTAATTAATTAATTTTTTTGGAAAATATTATTCAACAATCTGCAACCATTTTACCAAATGAACTAAATTTTTTATATCTATCTTTCGGCTTCAAAACTTATGCCTAGATACTGGTTGTCTTTTGGACTTGAAACTTCACTCATTTGAAAACTTTCAAGGTTAATCATCGTGACATGATAGAGGGAGACAAAGTTCTAACCGTTAATTGAAAAAACGACACACGATTTTTCATATTCTCGCATGTTCACATGCTTGACATGTGAATTAGCCACGTGTCTAATGTCCTGGTTTTTCCACGGGTTTAAGTAACTAGCCAAGCCACATAGGAGACAATGCCATCCCCGACTCTCATGTAGGAAGAATTATAAAGAACATTAATTTAATTACGTACTCCATAAAAACGTATTATAAATCTATTAAAAGAATAGTAGTTTGTCACTTCACTTGTTACATGCCTCAAGCCTTTTTCCTTAGGGACGTGTACAGTGCATGCAACCACTAATGCAATGTACGTTACTCATTGACATGAGATCTTGATGTTTCAAGCATTGTGTTGAGTTTCCATCATTGGTAATTATTTGTTAGCTTTAGTCCCATCTAGTTTGAAGTTTCCAAACTAGATGTGTTGCATGACCTTTCACCAATGAATCTGTCAAGTTTTGACTAGATTTAATAAAATCATGGTTATTACATCATGAGCTGACAATTCTCGTTAAGCTCTGTACTACATATAATATTGTTTCACTATCGCTATGTAAAGATGTAGGTGGCATTGACTTTGCCTTAATAAGAATTTTATTAATAAATACCTAAACCATTCAACTTCTTTATTGGGAAAAGAGAGTTCTACAAATAAATTTGTCATAGTGGAGTCCACTATTCATGTTCTCTTCTTAGAGCCCCAACGTATAGCTCCACCAAATGTGAATATTCACCCACTAGTTAACGTGCGATAATCTCTATGACCGATCCAACTAGCATAGGTGAATCCTTCTAAGACCATATAATAAATTGCTCATTCTAAGTGTTTAATATTCTATATAGGCCTTGCCACTACATCTTACTAGTAACATGCTCAATTTTCTTGACTTCAAAAGCTTTGTAGGATCTAGTAAACAATAGAGTATACATTAACATCCATTAACTTGAGCATATTCCAATCGAGAGACTGCTCAAAGTCATTTTTAGGGTATACTCTAATACTTGAATCAAAAGTTGAGGTAATTATCTTGCAACGATAATGATTTTCCCATTAGATTTTCAATTTAGTAAGATTAGGTTAGCATGATACCGTGTTCTTTCCCAAAAATTTTGGTATCCGACATCACATCTAAAACACGTAATAGATGACAATAATGGCTTAGCATCTTTAATGTTTTCTTCTTTAGATCCAAATATCAGATTTCGTCCACGGACAGTTATAACATTTTTATTGTCACGAAATTCGCTTTTTGCATGTGATCAATCCTGAAATCACTTTAATAATACTTGATCATTTTAAGTGCTATCGTTTTGGAGCCCATTTAAGTCCATGTTGTGACTTAAATTTGTACTTCGTACTTGTATCTAGCATAACGATTCTTTCGATTTTATATACATTTCTTCATCTAACTCTCTATCTAGAAACACTTTGTATTTCAAATTTATACATTGATAATATAGCAATTAACACTCTTATAGTAGTTTGTGTACGAGATATTAGTATTTTGTCCATAGACATATATAACACCTTTATTTTCACGAAATTTGCTTTTTGCACATGAATCAATCTTGAAACTACTTGTAATAATATTTGATCAATTTTTGTGCTATTTTTTGTTGCCCATTTGAAGTCCATATCGCGACTTAAATTTGCACTTTGTACTCTTGTCAAGTATAACAATTTTTTTTGGTTCAATATAAATTTCTTCATCTGGCTCTCTATCTAGGAACACTACTTTTACATCCATTTGATGTATTTCAAATTTATATATTGATAATAGAGAAATTAATATTCTTATAATAGTTCTTGTAACTCGTACAACATATAAAACCTAACTACTAGTCTCACTTTAAACTTTTCCAAAGGTTATCAACTTTCATCTTATTTTTGAAGATCAATTTGTAGCCAATAGGTTTCGATCCTGGCGGAAGATCAATTGATCTCAATGTATTTTTACTCATTATGAAGTCCAATTTATCATTAATTACCTTTTCCAAGAGGTAACATGACTTTTTTTTTTATAACTGTGGATGTCTGGGCCAACTTACGCGAACCTCGACTAATCCCACAGGCTCCTGAAGTTTACGGCTGGGTACTCACCTCAGTGGCCTTGAGAGGATTCGAATTGGTGACTATTAAAGAGCAAACCCAAGGCTTGACCAATTGAGCAACCCCTCAAGGTTGTAACATGACTTTTTTACCTCCTCATATGTTAGGGTATCAAACTAAATGGCCTGTATAATAGTAGATTGTTTTACATTTGAGTCTCTGTAACTTCTACTTGTTTGGAAAATATCTCAAACAATTAATGAATGTAGCGAAAATAAAAACGAAAAATGAGCAAGAAAGAGAAAATTATGAATTAAACTTTGTTCAACAAACTATCGAGAAAATGAAATCAATTAACTCAATAAATCTCATAATCCAAGAGCTTCCTTACTCTATCAACCTCTCCCTACAAAAAATTAAAATACTCAATTTACGCCGCACACATGTTATCTGATGCATGGAAAGGCCAGAGTGTCGGACATCGACACATATTGAACATGACTAGATATGTGTCATATTCGCCACTTGGCGTGTCCCCTTTTTCTTATTCACTCAAGTCGTCAACATATAGCTGACACTTTTTGTATGAAAAAAGAGGAGAAATTGCAAAGAAACTAAGAGACAACAATGGATCGACGAACAAAAAGCCAGTCAACACTTGGTAAAGCAAGAAAGGGGAGAGGAAGAGACGGTTCTGTGTAGATCTGTTAGACAGAGATTAATTTTGAATGTAGATAACCTGAATGCAAATTGGGGAAGAGAAGAGAAACCGTTTTTCATTTTATCATATGTTTTTCTTGTAGTGCTAAAGTGATATTGGGCTTTTGCTTTTTTAAAACTTGTGTTCAACAAGGTCTTATTAATTCAAAATAAGTTAGATTGTGGGAAGGTTTGACCCATTGCAAAAGGACCCTTGCAATATTAACCTACTCATTGGATTTTAACTCCAATTACCAAAATAACCTATCGGTAAGCTTGGGCATTGAGTGGGTCGATCCGGTATTTCAATACCCAGAACATCTATTAAACTTTGAGTATATTATAAATAAAGTCATTTTGTTCAACATAATTACTGGAACCAAACCTGTTCGGGTTTTGTTTTATCCATAATTTTAAAAATATTATGAACTCAAAATACAAAATATATTCCCAATAACTAGCAAAAGAAATATAATATGTTATCGAATACATATTTAAACACTTTTTTAATCCACTGCAAATATTCCACCCAATAACATCAAACATCTAGCCTAAAATATCCAATTCTGACCGTTGATTTGTTGCGACGCCTCAAAAAGGGCTTATAGGACAGGCAACATGTAAGTGCGGTCATGAGTGGCTACAAGCGAGAGTGATGTAATTCAATTATTTAAATGAATGAATTTGATTGATTAGTGTACTTACTACTAGGACGTTACAAACTTGCTATTTGTTGCGCGAGGTCATTAGTCAGGGTGAATAAATTGTAAAAAATAAAAAAACTTGTAAAAATGACAAATTCAGTTCTAAAGTCGGATACCCACGGTTCTAGTTCAAGAATTGAGAATCATTTGGGACCCGATCAGTTCTCGGCTCGGATTAGCAAGGTTGGGCACCAATTAAAATGCTAACCCCTACCCGTCTGCATGTTCGTGTCGGTGCATTCTAGACATACACACACGTACCTCACTCTAATTTTTATTTTTATAACACTTTTCTCAATACGCGCACACACCTTTGCTGCATGGTTCCTTCTCCCTTTGTACCGTGTATTCTCTTTGTATGATTAAGTAAGTTAACCGCCGATGATCAACTAACACTTTAATCTAATCGTAGATATTGTTTTGGCCAAAATACACATCCTTTGATCTAATCCACCACATGATTTCGTCATCTTCTGATCACCTCAAATCAACGACTGAAAAGATTTAATAGAACCTCGAGTACACCTAACAAGCTTTATATATTTTAATATAAACCATGTGTATGGTTGTTTGTATAGTGGACCATTGATAGTTACGGTGATTAAATCAGTTGATCGTTGATGATCAACTAACGCTTTAATCTAACTATTGAGATTGCATCTTACCAACACGCACATCCTTTGATCCAATTAGCAAGCTGGATTTCATCACATTCTAATCGCTTTAAATCAACGACTGAAAAGACTTGACACCACATCAAGTGCACCTCACGCTATTGTGGAGTGCATAATGCAACACTAGCGTCTCACCTCTCACACCCTTTATGAGCGGCCAAACGCACTCAATTGTACCTTGCCATATTCTACACTTACTACTATAATAAGTTTAAACTATATACTATCCAAACCCTATATGGGCTTATCTTTTTCCACTGTGGGATTCGTATAATACTTCTACAGCATATGTTCTTTTCATCATTCTCAAATGTGGGATTCTTATCCCCTTGGAACCTATTAAATTTCACCGGCAAACCATTCTATTGATGGTTTTACAGTTAGTGAACAAATTATTCTTTTGAAGATACTCTCTGACATAACTGATCCAGCTCATAGTCCATCATGTTAAGACTCACATGTAAACATGGGATATAAGTTGTAACATTAAGTTTCTTGCAGCTTTAACGTTGACAGGTGAATGAGTGTTCTTTTAGCCACGTCACTTTCAAATATGGAAAGGAAGACGTATTGATGAGCTAAAGCTTTTTAACAGCTCTATTTACCAACTTTTTCTTTTCATGTTTACCATATAAATTCATAAACCACACCAAATATTAACTAAAAAGAAGTAATCTTGATTTACCTGAACAAAATGCATCAAAATGCATGAAGTAATGGTTGATTACTTGAAACAAGATTGGAATATTTGCAGGAGATAGAAGGTTCTCCAAATGGAAAGGATCCGTAGTAGACTCGGTAATAGGAGTCTTTCTCACACAGAATGTGTCAGATCATCTTTCAAGGTAAATCAATGTTCTTGGCAGGATTCTTAGGGGCAAAACAAGATTAACAACAGGAGCTAATTATCACTATATTTTCTCTTCCCGTGCATGCAGCTCCGCCTACATGTCTCTTGCAGCCAAGTTCCCTCTCCAAACGACAACCATCAGGCCAACATGCTACCAAAATGGTGGAAGTCCGTTGGTTGAAGGAAGACAGGTTCAGATAAAGTATCCTGGCCGAAACAAAATTTATGACCACAGAATGATAAGGCACCCAGTATACAACTTCAGCTGCATAACATCCAGGCAATCATGTGAACACGGGGCAGAAAATGACAAGACGGGAACAACGAGATTTTTAACCAACGAACATGACAGAAGAAAAGAGGAAGATGGCATGTCATCACAAAGTTCTATGGAAACCTTCTTTTTTCTAGCCACTGATTCAGAATTTGAAGATCAAATAAATGGATGCAATTTCAGAAAAAAATATAGTGCTAATTCTTTCCAACAGGCTGAAAAAATCACAGCATTCCAGGAATGTCAGTATCGAGGGACGGGAAGTTCATTTCAAGATAAGAGACCCTTGCTTGGTAATCAGCAATTAGAAAATCCAGTGACTAACGGACAAAACCTGAAACTGGATAGTGGCAGTGTACCACATGCTTATCCTTTCACTGCTGACGCGATGCATCATCAGACACTTGTTCCTCTGTCCAGTAATTATCAGTTCAGCACGACAACAGACTTGGAAGAATGGGAAGCACGCTTCCTTGGACTTTCAGAGAAAGAAACCATGTC
The DNA here is from genome assembly GCA_903798295.1 of Fraxinus nigra. Lineage (NCBI taxonomy): Eukaryota > Viridiplantae > Streptophyta > Magnoliopsida > Lamiales > Oleaceae > Fraxinus > Fraxinus nigra. The sequence continues at coordinate 9,152 of CAIGRH010216002.1, read as the reverse complement.
TTCTATGACTTCAACAACTTTTGAAATAACCCCGGAAACCAGTGCAGGACATACACAGGATTGTGTAGGACCACACGCAGACAGTAGTTTCATCACCCAGCAGACTGGAATACCAACATTTCAAGAATCAAGAGCGGACCATACAATTTCAAGCATGCACCAGGAACAGCAAATTAGTTTACCAGCAGGGTCCCACACCATAAAGGGTCGACGTTCCATCGACTCTAACCAAGAACAGAGGAATGAGACATTTCAGCCAGGAAGAATCTTTGTGACAGAACCCAATAGACATGCTGAAGTGCTTAGTGAAAAGCCAAGCGGTAATGTACGGCAAGACCTTCACTCCTCTAGTTTAGCAGTACAGAATTTTGATGTCCAAGTGAAAACTATTGCAGATAATCTGAAACACCTGGCAAATGGAACTAAAGCAAAAGGATTTGAGCAAGTCTCTTCTTTGAGTGAACCATCCAATCAGATAGGTAACAGAACCTCAAATGTAAGAAAGAGAAAGGTTGAAAAGGAAAAGATGGAAGCATTTAATTGGGATAGCTTGAGAAAGCAGGTTGAATTGAAGATTGGACAACAAGAAAGAAGCAAGGACACAATGGATTCTCTGGACTATGTAGCATTAAGAAATGCTAATGTTCGTGAGATTTCTGAAACCATAAAGGAAAGGGGAATGAACAACATGCTAGCAGAGCGAATTAAGGTATAGAGAATAATTTTAATAATACTCCACTAGAAGTATCTACTTTTTGAAATGCTAAAATCCAAGGCAACGTTGGTCACATATTTCTGTAGGATTTTCTGGATCGACTTGTTCGAGAACATGGAAGAATGGACCTAGAATGGTTAAGATATGTTCCACCAGACAAATCCAAGTAAGCTTTCTCAAAGAAACTGATCCGATCATGTATTAATCAAAATATTTATCCATCTCCAAAAATCACTTTCCGACTTCAATGAAAAACAATGTCTTATAGAGATTACCTATTAAGCATACGAGGACTGGGGCTAAAGAGTGTGGAGTGTGTACGCCTCTTAACACTTCATCATCTTGCTTTCCCAGTAAGGACAATTACCAGTTATGGATCTCTTATAACTGACAAGGAAAATAAAATGTTGCACTAACTGTTCAGTTTGTTAGGTTGACACAAACGTTGGACGAATTGCTGTGCGACTTGGATGGGTTCCTCTCCAACCACTTCCTGAATCACTCCAATTGCATCTCCTTGAACTGTGAGTATATATTTTTCGTAATCAACAATTTTTTTACCAACCATTCCTGAAGTTAATCGTGTTTCCAAGCAGATATCCAGTGCTGGAATCGATACAGAAATATCTTTGGCCCAGACTTTGTAACCTGGATCAGAAAACCTTGTAATTTACTTGCTCAGAACGACTCTGTTAATTAGAATCACATTTTACTCTATCATAAGAATTCCATGTGAAAGACTGTCATGACATACCTTAGATGTTTCACTGAATAATATACAATGGAACTACAGGTATGAACTACACTATCAAATGATAACATTTGGGAAGGTATGACCTCACATTCCTTAGAGCTCATTTTTACTTTATTAGAATCATTTATTTTATTTTTTTCTCTTTTGGTACATATTAGAAATCATTTACACTGACCACATGGAAAGGACTTTTTAACAGGTAATAATTTTTTATACCAAATACAGGTTTTCTGCACAAAGAGAGAGCCAAATTGTAATGTGTGCCCAATGAGAGGAGAATGCCGACACTTTGCCAGCGCTTTTGCAAGGTTAGACATCGGTCTCAATAATCATGTACACTTGTAAATGACAACAACATAAAGCTCATCAGATATTGACTGTGCGTAAATTCAAGACATATATATGCCAATATGATGAATACATACATTTGGTGCAGTGCACGACTTGCTCTTCCAGGACCAGAAGAGGGACGTATTGTGAGTTCAGCTGCACCTACAACCGCAGATAAAAACTCTTGTATAACATTAAGGCATTTACCACTACCTCCATTGGAGGATAGCTTAAACAGAGGAACGGGGATAAGTATGGGATCACGTGATCCTATTATTGAAGAACCAACAACTCCTGAACAATTTACAGTATCAGAAACTGATATTGAAGATGCATTCTATGAGGATCCCGATGAAATCCCTACCATTGAACTCAATATAGAACAATTCACTACAAATTTGCAGAGCTTTATGCAAGAACACAGCATGGAAATGCAAAAAGGAGATATGTCCAAGGCCCTGGTTGCTTTGAGTCCAGCACTTGCTTCTATTCCAATGCCCAAACTGAAGACTGTGAATCGATTACGGACAGAGCACCAAGTGTAAGTATTATAACTCATTAAGTATGAAATTATACAAGAATTAAGTGTGACCAGACAAATGTTCAAATCACATTTAGTAAAGCAAAAATACATACAATTTACATGCAATTCAAGTTGCTATCTTTGGAAGTTCTGTTTTGGAACAAAACATGTAAGCCACTACACTGGCCAAGCGTCAACTTAATACATAACTATGCACCTGACCGTAAATTAAAGCTATTACGCCCCTGTTTGTCTACCATTCTCCAAAAACTCATTTTCAACCACACATCCTCACAAATAATATATTTTGCACATAAACCCAAAATTTTTCCCTAGTTTCTAATCACACATTCTTCAAAAAATCACTGTTCCAAAACTCATTTCCCCCAAAAAACTCTTTTTAATGGCAGCAAACAAGGGCTATATATTTATGCTAGTCAGAAATAATGTATTCATTCTACAAAAGCTAGAAAATTGATTCTACTCAATCACCAGACATTATTGTTGAAACCTGTTAACCACTCTAAGTAATGAACTTCACCGCCACCTAAATAAACCTATTTCTGCCGATGCTCGACCAATTATTGTAAAAATCAAGTCTGATATTGATAATCATTTTCTGGAACCTTAATTTGCTGCAGGTACGAACTCCCAGATTCACATTCACTTCTGAAAGGGGTTAGTAATTTTTTCTCTGTTTTTTATGCTTATATGCAAATTAATTCCCACTGACCATGAAATTTGTTAACCTTAGCTGGACCGACGAGAGCTTGATGATCCTAGTCCGTACCTTCTTGCTATATGGACACCCGGTAAGCACTAGAGTTACGTGGTGCTGAATCACTTCTATACACCCCAAATGTCCACATAATAACAAAGACGGTATCTCATGGTGAAAGAAGGCTGAAACCCTTTGATACTCTGTTTTAAATCAAATGTCATTGGTGACAATTTTTGGAGCCACTGTATATTTATTGGTTTGGGTTTAAAATCTCCAAAACTTCTTATTTGGTTTGAATTATTAATGTTAGATAAAATAGCTTTGTTGATGATTAAGGGCGTGTTTGTCTCCGATTTTGGGAGAAGAAATAGAGTTTTGAATAGTATTTTTTGGAGAATGTGTGGTTGAAAAGTAAAGTAATTTTATTGGTTTGTGTGTAGAATATTTTATTGAGTGAATATGTGGTGGTGATTGTTTACTATAGCAAATAATGTTTGAGAAAATGGATGACAAACAGGGGCTAAATAAGGTGTTAAGAAGTTTAATTCGAGTGGAAAAGAACAGATTTTCAAGAGACGGGGACAAAAATATAGTTAGTTGTCATGCTCTCTTATTTGCATACCATTTGACCCAATTTGCCATCATCTGAACCAGGTGAAACCGCAGATTCAATTCAACCTCCTGAAAGTAAATGCGATTCTCAGGATTTAGGGGGACTGTGCGATAAGAAGACATGCCTTTCATGCAACAGTGTAAGAGAAACACAATCACAAACTGTGAGAGGCACACTTCTGGTGAGCAGCACAAGAATGATATACCTAATGAGAATTATCACCAATAAAAGCAAAACCGTAGACATAGATGACCTTTTTAGCTAAATTACTTATCGTGTTGCAGATACCATGCAGAACAGCAATGAGAGGTAGCTTCCCACTCAATGGTACATACTTCCAAGTCAATGAGGTAAATCTAATTCTTATTATTGGTTAATTTGTCTCTAATAAGTCATTGATTAAAGGTACCATGATTCAGTAGAAGGGAGTATATTGTCCATTGTATAAGGAGAGGATTATGTTCTCATCTTTATGAATCAAATAAATGGAGATTATGATGCACAATTAATGCTTTTGCAGGTATTCGCTGATCATGAATCCAGTCTTAATCCTATTGATGTTCCAAGAAATTTGTTATGGAACCTGCCAAGACGAACAGTTTTCTTTGGAACCTCTGTCTCGACCATTTTCAAAGGTACATATAGTGATTAATTTATAGCTTGATATAATGAAAAAGTGGCTTAAGGAAAGAATATTGGTGTTTGCCAGGCTTGTCAGCTGAAGATATTCAATACTGCTTTTGGAAAGGTATGAACTGTCTCTTACGATGACAATCATGTAAAATAATTCATATTTGATAAGATGAAAAGACCTAGAATTTCAATAAACTAATGAACTATTTAACCTGAAAGAAGGGAAAATAAATAGATTATAGAGGAAAGTAGGGAGGGAAGCATGTAGATCAACAGTGTAATAGAAGTCTAAGATACGAACATCTTAAGATGCTACGACATAGACAGAATATATGCCCCTGCTTTCAAGTTCTTAATAATTGACATTAAATGCATGTTTAATACGATGCTTTTGTTTATTATATTGTCTAGTCGCACTTAATGTCATTTGAAATCTTACTGCAGGATTTGTTTGTGTCAGAGGTTTTGACTGGAAATTGCGGGCACCTAGACCTCTAATGGCTCGATTGCATTTTCCTGCAAGTAAGATGGCTAAGAAAAATGAACATAAGGTAAAAGGAAGCAATTCTGCTGAGCGAAACCGAAACCAAAAGGGGGAGGAACCTCCTCAGCCCCGATGAAGACAACAGAAGAGTTCTCCAGAATAAGGGTTTTTCTCCTCAAGAAGAAAAAGAATTATTTAGGAGAGATTTTGATTGAGTCCCATTATTAAGAGTGTGAATGCAGAAACTAGCTGTAGAGGAAATATAATTTTTGGGAATGTAATATTGAGTGTGTATCAATCAAATATGGTACTCGGAAATGATAAGTTCACATGCAGGTCCATGTGTATTTTAGAGCAATATTTGGTTATACGCCCTTTCTAGAAAAAAAGTATTTTTATTAGTATAATTTGTTAAAAGTATTGTATTTAAAATATAAGTATTTAAGCACAATAAAACATGTTCTTAATATAATTTAAAATATTAGGTATGAAGTATTGGACCTAAAGGTGTCAAAATCGTGTTTTCCAAATGAGGCCAAATATGGGCTTTTACCATTGCTATCGTGATGGCTAAATAAATCCGAGTTCTACATACTACAAATTCGAATGATTACTTGTTTCATATCTACCATCACATTCGGATTTGTGAACACACATAATGTAAATATAAATAAATTTTAATTAAAAAATCAAATAAATTTCTTTCTAATTATATACATTTGTTTCTTAAAGGTCAATACAAAATTATTTTTCCAATTTTCCTTGATTCAGCTTTTTGAAAATATAAAGTAGAATAGCCAACTCGAACTCGTCAACTTTAAGTTAATTGTATTTTGTCGATCTGACTGACACCTAAGAGGCATTGAGAACGAATTGGCAACAAATTGGAATGTAATGAGGTCTACTTATATATTTAAATAAGGAAAATGCTAGATGTACATTTGGGCTTACATAAGGGTATCCATAATGGACACTCGGCGCCCCCCTATTGGCCGGCACTCCCTCCAATAAGGGGGTGCCGGGTGTCCATTATGGATACCCTTATGTAAGGCCAAATGTATCAGTAGACTCACCCTTTAAATAATTTGGCATGTCGAAATAATTTTTATTTATTGGTTTTTGGTTATCCTTTTAAAAAATAAATCAGGTTTCTTGTGGACCGATCAGGCCCACTCAAGGAAAATCGATGCCAGGCCGGGCTGGCCAGGTGAAGCCCGTATTTGCTTCCCTAATTAGGTTCGGAATGAGTAAAGCCCATTTAAAAGCCCTTCCCGTTTTCTCTGCAACTCGCTTAGGGTTTGAGCATATACTCTCTCTCTCAATTTCCCCCAGCTCCCGAATATCTCTGAAAATCCCTCCCGCTTGAACACCAGGTAAATCTCTAATTTTTTTTACTTATCCTTTTTTCTTTAAGATGAAAATTTTGTTTCACTCGTTTTATAGGAAAAATTTCTGATATATATTATATGTGTTTATATATAGTGTTATATAGAGATGGGGACCAAAGCAAAAAAGAAATCAATTGTGAAGAATTTGAAGAAGGCGTCTGCGCAATTCTCCACTCCCAAAGACGACAGTCCTGATTTTGTGGTATGCTCTATTTTTCCTTTTTGTGCGTGTTTATGTTGAATCTACAATCACATTAGTTTTCTTTGTTTATTTTCATTTTTTACTATTTTTCTAATATACATTTTTACTATTATGTCTGCTTGGTTCATTGGTCTGCTTATTTGTACTGAAAACTAATAGCCGTTGGAGGGTGGTTCGGCACGGAAGATCCCGAAGATCGAAGAGAGAGAGAACAAAGCAACTGTGTTGTATATTGGAAGAATCCCACATGGATTTTATGAGAATGAAATGGAAGGTTTGGTGTATTTTTTTTTTCAAAATTAATTTACACTTGTTTTGTATGAGCAGGTATGGTGGTTATAAGATTCACTTTTTCAGGTTTCTTTAAGCAATTTGGTACAATCAAGAGACTCCGAATAGCAAGGAATAGGAAGGTTTGTTCTATTAACTTCAGTAGTTATGTATTCATCTTTGTGTTGGTTTTGCTCAAGTATGATAATGGTCAATATAAAGCAAGAATTTCGAATGGCTATGTTCCATTTCTTGTTTAATGAACAAGGCCCTTGCATCTCTCTATTGCACCAAAGAAACGTTGCTTAATTTCGAATTTGTGATATTGCAAAATAAAACGTGTTAAAACTCAAATTCTATGTTTTTCACTATTAGCCCCCCTGTTTGGTACAAATTAAAATTCAGATTTCAATCCAAGTCAAAGTCAACATTTAATTTTAACCACATATTTCATGGGTCCCACTACTTTTAACACCACATTTCATTAGTTTTTATCAAAATTTACAAAAAAGTTTGATTTGAATCCCCACCAAACAGGGGCTTAATGTAGAAGATGGATGGATAATATGTGGAAAGAGTAGCTTGGAGTTGGTAGCTCAGACATAAGGTAGATGGGCAGCTAAACAATAGTATGGAAAGGATTAGTGGAAGGATGGGTTATAGTTTCTTTGTCAGCTGTGATAGCAGTAGATAATGTATTGTGCTCAATCCTCAGCATACAAATATTAGGTATTTTAACAATAATATTAGGAATGATGGAAAAGTACGGGATTGGAGTTGTATTCTAAACAAAAACATTTGAGGTACTTCCAAGTCTAGAACTCACACTTCCGACCTTTCATTCATCGCGGTTTATTGCCTTTAAAATATGTTTTGCAGCTCTTCAGTTTTTCCATTACTTCCATTTAGAGAATTGGTGAGTAAAAATAATTTGCAAGAAAAGTTGGTTAGTGTATTATTCTATGAATACATAATTTATTAGACCCTTTCGAAAATCTAGCACTTGTTCAATTTACCTGTGCCTCATGCAGAAAGCATCTTGGATTAGAGCATTCCGTTGAATGCGTTGTACCTGTCTGAGGGAGTGGATTGTAGTTAAACTCGCTTCTGTGTCTCACATTGCACAACTGTTTTTGCCTTTGATTTCGATGTTATTGTTTTCCATATGTTAACCACATTCAGATTCTCAGCCTAAAATTTTGAATCCAGACATTTGGCTGGGCTTCACATTCCAATTTCTCGTGCTGTAACAAATGCCATATTGTTTTCCCGACAACCTGGATAAACCTAAATCCAACATCTTACAATATGAATGTATAAGTGTGTCTGTATTTGTACTGGTACTTCACCTGTCTTACTCCACCAAAAGCTTCTTGATGCTTGCATAGACAAATTATCATTACTTCCCGATGACAAACGCCACACTTGCCTTATAATTCTTCTATTACAAATTTTGATGTGGGACAATTTCTTTTTAAACTTATTGTCAGCAAAGATTGTTTTGTTGGTAAGCATTGATTTAATTTGGTTTTAATATACATATGATGCCGATGAAATGTTTGATTGGATTGTTTCCGACATCAAAATTAATCCTTATTTGCATACCATTGGGTGGTGCCATGGTGATCTTCCAATCACTTTCTTTTGGAAAAGAAGAAATGTTCTTTGGCATATTAGCATGTCGCGATGGGCGTGTATTTGCTATTGTTCAATTCTTCTGCTGGTATTAATTTGTTTGGTTTTTATTTGACAGACTGGGAAATCCAGGCATTTTGGATTCATTGAATTTGAGTCTCCCGAGGTAGTACTTGTGCATATTGATTAAGTTGATGTATCCAGAAATGTTTGTCTTAACATGATCTGCTTTCTTTTTTAATTTGTTTTCAAAATTGCAGGTTGCAAAAGTTGTTTCNAATTAATCCTTATTTGCATACCATTGGGTGGTGCCATGGTGATCTTCCAATCACTTTCTTTTGGAAAAGAAGAAATGTTCTTTGGCATATTAGCATGTCGCGATGGGCGTGTATTTGCTATTGTTCAATTCTTCTGCTGGTATTAATTTGTTTGGTTTTTATTTGACAGACTGGGAAATCCAGGCATTTTGGATTCATTGAATTTGAGTCTCCCGAGGTAGTACTTGTGCATATTGATTAAGTTGATGTATCCAGAAATGTTTGTCTTAACATGATCTGCTTTCTTTTTTAATTTGTTTTCAAAATTGCAGGTTGCAAAAGTTGTTTCGGAATGCATGCATAACTATCTATTGTTCGAGCATCTGTTGCAAGTTCATCTTGTTCCTCCTGAGCGTGTTCATCCAAAACTGTAAGCATTATTCTATTGCCTGTAATCAAATTTTAATGACCACTGAAATTTTATTGTGTTTAAATAAAATGTTTGGAATTGATTGGTAGTATCTGTTTAGGCTGAAGGAAATAAAATATCAACTTCTATAAACCCTGGATGATAACCTTCAAACTGAAATGATTGAAGACTGTTGTCCCAGAAGGGAAGAAGTCTTT
>CAIGRH010216000.1:0-10899 GCA_903798295.1 Fraxinus nigra | reverse complement strand
TTTTCTTTTCTATTTTATAACTATTTTACTAATTAAATAATTATTTACAACACAGTTCTTTAGCATATCTGCAGACCGTGACACCTGGCTTCTAGACTTTAGTTTATTAAAATTTTGCCAATTCACGACAATCTTTTTACTCAAAAAGTTGTTTTTTTTTTTTTAATTCCAACAAATCATTTGTTCGAATTCTCTTCATTTTTATAATCTTAAACATGCTTCTTACATGTATTTAGTACATGGAATAAGATAATATGACAAAATTTGACCTTTATCTGCAAGAGAATGTTTTATCTTCTCAACTAATTATGAGCGTATTTGAGTCACATTATTTTGGAAGAATGCATTTTGAAATAGTAGATTGATGGAAAATGTGTGGTTGAAAAAGAAGGAAAAATTATTAATGTGAAGGAAAATATTATTTTATTGAAGAATGTGTGGTTAAAAATGAGTAGAAAAATGAGAATGTGAATTTTAATGTGGCTCAAACATGGGTTATATAAATTTTTTGTTAATTTATTTTGACTAATTACATTAATGACAAGCAACATCAACTAAAAAGGCAAAAAAAAAAAAAAAAAAGTTCGTAATTAGTTATACTTACTTGGCCCTTGTTTGACAATCATTATTTCTCATTTTTTTTCAAGCACACGTTTTCATAAAAAAATATTTTTTTTACGTAAATCGCAAAATTTTCTTTACTTTTTAATTAGACATCTTTTCAAAATTTACTTTTCTTAAACTCATTCTTAAAAAATAAAAAATAAAAAATCTCGCGAACAGGAGCCTAGTCAAGTCAACCCAGACATTCATTTCCTGCCGTTAGATTTCATGATTATCTTAGACGAAGCAAACTAACGGTTTAAAATCGGAACTGGATTAACAAATGATGAAACACGCGTACATTTCGTAGAAGAGGAAAATTATACAAGAGAAAAAATCAAATTATACGCAGGTGAATTAATGAATGACTAAAGAGTCAATGGCTACCAGAGTCAGGGAAAGTACACACGGTAAACCGAAATATTTTAAGGGTTGTTGGAGATAGATGTATCTATTCACATAGAGAGAAAGATAGAGGGAAGAGGAAAACCTAAAAAAATCTTGGATGAATGGAAGATTCAAGATCTGGGAAAAATATACAGTAGCTGGACAGTTTCATCAATTCTGGGATCAAGCCCAGATCTTTCTTGGTAATCTCTCCTTAGTCAACTTTAAAAGACTAGTATTTTTCAAAGTTATGCAGATTTGATCATGATGATGACTGATCTATGAATTTGAAGCTTCATCAATTGTTGACTTATAGGTTATTTCTGGTGTATTAAAGATGGGTTTTTGATGGGCTTCTTTCAGTGTATTTTATCCTGATTGAAAAATAGGGTCTTGGATTACTTGGAGTGGTATTTTGGTTTCGAAACGATTAGGGAATTTTGGTTTATATAGGATTGTACTAAAGTTTGAAGATTATAAGAATTTGCGGTTGGAGTTTTGTTCATTTGTTAGTTTTGTTTTTGGGAGGTGGTGGTGATGAAATGGAGAAAAATGCAGCAGCTTTGCATACAGCTATGAATGCAGTGCAGGCACTGGGAAGGGGCTTTGATGTTAACTATGATACGAGGTTGCTTTATTGTAAAGGAGTGGCAGGGTCAAGAATTGTGGAAATTGATGAAGAGCACAAGAGGGATTTATATCTGACGGATAATTTGGTTGTCCCTAATGTCTCGAGGGACATTAAGAATTACCAGCAGCCCAGTGGCCGAGATGGCTTTGGTGTTTGCAGTTATAATGAGGTATGTTTCCAAGTTTACCTAATATTTTTCTGAGTTTTTGGCAGTCAATTGACAAAATAAGTCCTTTGTTTACTGGTATAAGAATGAGCATGTGAAAGTTCTTTTATTCTGTATTTTGGAAAATACGAGTTTGGAAACTTATTTACTATACTACTTGATATGGCTTTGAATATTGATGTTTTGACTTATAAGTTTAAGGCGAATATTGCGACTGAATTAGTTAATACAACATCAAGTGAACTTCCTGGCTTTGTAATTAGTGATGCTACATTTGAAAGAAAGTTTGTAAAGTAAAGAAAAAGGACTTTAACGCATGATAGAGTAAAAGAAACAAAAGATAGACAGTGTTCTTTCTCAATGTCTAAGAGCTTAGACTGAGAAATAAATTCACTTTCTGATGTTGTATGAGAAGAGAAGCAATATGCCAAGAAATATGGAGACACATTCATCCCTGGAGAGACGAGCTATTGGTGTCTGACAAATAATGTAAAATCCTGAAAAGTTAAGTTTGCATAATATTTCACTAGAAGTACCGTGGGCTGGATGTTATTTTGCTTGAAAATTATTTTTGAAGTTCGGGAATAAATATATGATCTTGCCTGTGTAAATACCCTTTTTTTAATGAAGAAAATCAATGGTGATTGGGTGATTGAAAGCCAAAAAAAATCATGGGGATTTCTATTGAGACCAATCTATTTGAAGTAGCATTTCGATATGTAAGGCTCCTTTTGATTTGCAATGTTTTAAGCCATACTTCCATAGTTGATTCCTCTCTCTTCCTTTGGAAACTAAATCGTCACATGGCTTATGGAGAACTTATGTTCCTGTCACAAGAGAATATGGCTTCTATGAATTTCCAATTACAAAATGCTTAGTTCTTTATAAAATTTATCAATCTTGTCTTATATCATCCAGTACGTCTGTGCTGTGAAGGAAATAGTAAGCGCAAAGTCAACGTCATCGATCTGTGTCATGTAGTAGTAGATCAGTGTGTGACAATTATTATTATGTCTATATCTCCTTGGTTTCAAACTGTAGGATCTTGTAAAGTAACTACAGTTAATGCATTGAATGTGATAGCAAATGGCAGGCCTAGTAACCCACTGCCATTTGGTCCAATGAATCTTCAAAGATCAATATTATACTAGATCTGTCTGCATCATGCCAGAGAGACTGTGCCTACAGAGGGTAAAGAAGAAGTCGAGGGATTCGTTTGTTCCTTTTTGGTCAATATCCAAATTTATCTCTTACTTTCTTTTTTGGTGTTTTAATTCCTTGCTTCTTGTGGGTTTTTTGGTAGCTCTTTTTGTTTGTTAACATTGAGCATTTTTCACCTTGCTTGCTTTAATTTTAACTTTAATATGGTAGTTTATATATATAGTATGAATCCAAGTAACATAATTTTTCCTTGACTACATACATAATAATTTTAGCAGTGAACCTGGTGCAGTATCCTATATAAGTCTGGTGCTGGTAGGTAATGTGCCATCTAACAACCTCTTTCTGCAGTGCGTATCTATAACATTCTTATAGTGGTTCATGAATTAGCACAATATTTAGTCACAACAAAAAGGAAAAAGAAAGTATCACTAAGTTAAAATATTAATTTCTCCAAATTTGACAATTTGATAAATTTGTGCTTCGTAAACATCATAATTTCGAAATCATTAAGGTCATATATTTTGCCACGTGGCATGCACCACCAATAATTAGCGAAACCAACAGTTTCTAGCTTGGTTGGCTTGCCCATTAATTCATTGCCTGGTGTCATAATGGCTTGCCGAGCCAGTCGTCCTTTAGGTGGGGCCCGCATATGGTAGAAATTTATCAAGTAATAATGGAAAGCATTTACAACTCGTGTTCCCTGGACAACAGGATGCCTCCTGGCACTTTAGAGCTAGCAGTGCTAATAACATTGCTCTTACTAATTAGATAACCTGAAATACTATGACCTTGCATAAGTTCCGTTTCTTCTCAAATTGGGAACGAGGGCATGTATTATTTGTATTGAGAGAATGAGGGTTGGAATAACCAATCCTTTCTTGGTTGAGTCTTCTAAGAAAAGATACAGATATTATTTGATACATATTCTTTGGTGACACTGACTGCTCAACAGGAAAAGTTTATTTACTTCTGTCTATAATGAAGAGTAATTTTTTTAAAGTGCGTCTATAAAACTACATGTTAGACTAGTCTTTCACCAAAAAATGCATATTGTTGGGAAACTGAAACAAGAAGAAATGGCTTCTTCTTGGCATACTGACTTCTCGGAACCTGACTGAACATCAGGGAAAGTGCCTTTTAATTACATCTTAGACTCTTAGTCTTAAACATGGGGTAATATGCTTGAAGTTTTGTACCTCAGTTTAATCTGTGTTTCCAAACCAACCAGTGAACCATTTGGTTCTAGTCCATGGGGAGATTTATTTATGTAATTTAGGTTGCATCTGAATGATGTCGTCAAGGTATCTTATTCTACATAACGAAGATATCTTATTCTACATAACGAAGAATACAATAAATGTGAATAGGTATTAAGTTCAATGAATAATGCTTGAAATATCTGAAGGAAAAGCTAGTAACTTTCTTCTTTATAAATCATGGTTTTTTCCAGATGTATGATGCATTAAGCCTTTATATAAGGGGCTGTCAATGTGGGGATTACGGTATCGTGTAGAAGAGTGCTGAAGATCAAAGAGAATATGAATGTGAGTTTGTGCATTGAGAAAAAGTGTATAAAAATTTGAGCGTGGCTTTTTGAATTTCGTCATTGTTAATTGCAAATGCTAGAGTATTCATACGGGTTGGTATATGTAGGTAAAAGCTCATTTAGTTTGATTTTGACTGCTAATCCCATCTTCTCACCAATGAAATGGAATGGAGGAGATGAAGGGAAAGATGTGTTGGGATTTAGGTTAGAATAGTTGATATATACCTTCTCCAGGCGCCATTGTTAAGAGTAGAATTCATTTTCCTATCAAATCATGTGGCCCACTATTTCTGTAAGGGAGTTAATTTCCTTATTTTGTTGTCTTTGTGAGTTACATTTATACCTTCATTTTTGGCAAGTACTGTGAGCATTTCTTTTGGAGAGAAGGGGCAGAATAGGTAAAGTGAAATGAAAAGAATAAATTGGACTTCTAGTACACATTGTACACGACATGATTCGGGTGTTCATTCTCATCCACACTAAAAATTGGAATGTCCATCAAAATAACCGACACATATGTATCGTCGAAGAGGTCGTCGATCGGAGTACCCTTCCTCTGTTAGACATTCCTTGGGATCAGACATTGGTACCCCATCTCAATCCCAAATCGTCTGGTAGATGAAATGAATAAAGAAGTAGCTTTTTGAAGAGCAACGGTCTGATTTCTTCTACTTAGGACAAAAAAATGGGAAACAAACAAGCGCTTAAAATGTCTATAACGGGCACACAGTGTGGGCTGAGTTGCAATGATTTTCCTCTTTTTTTAGATTTTATTTACATCAAGTTCTGGCATTTAAGAAGGGTTTCTGGTTTAGGGACTGATCAGGCTAACATGCAAGTTAGACATGATAGAAGGGTTTACACGTTTTTCCATCTCTCGATAAATTTATAGGTTGACACTTATGTGGACATGGGTTAGCACATTAAATAAGCACACTAATTAATGCAAAGTTATTCGATGATCTCATTATCTTGCATAATAAGCTAAGTATTCTTTCGATCGCACATGACTGCAGATGGTGGAATACTTCAATAAAAAGGCTAATATCTCTGGACACATTCCTCTTGGTAGTTTCAATGCTGTGTTCAGCTTTACTGGTTCTAAGCATGTAGATGCTGCTGCCACAAAGTCGCTTTGCATGGATGGAATTTTCATTCCACTAGCTAAGATTCAAATTATCAATTCTCCCATGGTTTTGCATGAAAATGTTAGAAAAGCAGTCCCAACATCATGGGACCCACCAGCCCTGGCCAGGTAGAAATTGTAAGTTGTGTATTTCAACATCTGTCTAATAGGTTTAATGCTCACTGATTCTTTTATATTCTGTACTCTTGACAGTTTCATTGAAAATTTTGGGACGCATGTTATTATGTCTGTAACTATTGGCGGTAAAGATGTAATCTACGTCAAGCAGCACCTATCTTCACCTTTGTCCACCATGGAAATAAAAAATTATGTTCAAGATATTGGGAACCAAAGGTTTTCTACTGCTGAAGGCCTTACAAATTCAGGTTTATTGAAGTCCAAAGATAAGGCTAGTTCCATCACATTTCTTTCTTCTCACTCCTTCAGCAATTATTCCCCTAATTCATTTGGCGTAATCTCTTTGTACTGGATAAAAAAAGCCAGACTTGTAATTATCCACTAACTAAATTTTTCTTTAGCTTCCTAACCTTTTTATTTCTCCTGTTTGAATTTTCAGGGCAGTGACCCATCTTTGTTTAACAGCCAAGGGATATACCCACAACCTGCCAATGCACCTTATCTCTCTGGGAATGGCAAAGAAGTATGTAGAACCTTTTTCTTTCTTATTTCCTTCTTCTACCTCCTCCTAATGAAGTGCAATCTGATTTTTCGGATGATAACTTGGTGGAATTTGCATCAGATATGGAGAAATTGTCAAAACAAGAAGAAGAATATAGCCAATGAATTTAGGATCCACACATTAATCTTTTTCACGTTGTCGTTTCATCAAGTGAAGAAATTATCTCAAAAAAGCCCTAAACAAATTGCATAAGACGTGGCGAAAACCTATGCCTGCTCATATGAATGGATTTGCTCCCGGAATTTTATAAGATTATATCTGATGCAGGATGTTACAATAATTTTCAGAAGAAGGGGAGGGGATGATCTTGAACAGAGCCACACTCAGTGGGTTAGAACAGTCCGATCTTCTCCAGATGTCATTGAGATGTCATTTGTTCCAATAACAGAACTTCTTGAAGGATTTAGAGGGAAAGAGTATCTGGCACGTGCTATAGGTCTATACCTTGAATGTAGGACTTCTCATTCCTTCAAGTTTTCGTTCACTTTTATATAATTTCAGCAATACAATAGTGATAGATAGGGGGGTTTCCTTCTATTAGCCACACTGAAATTATTTTAAACTATTGATGTGCAGACAAACCTCAAATTGAAGAATTGAGATATTTCCTAGAATTTCAGGTCCCTCGGATATGGGCCCCTGTACAGGATAGGTTTCCTGGACAACCAAGAAAGGAGCCTGTTTGCCCATCATTGCAGTTCAGCATGATGGGGCAAAAGCTATATGTCAGCCAAGAGCAAGTAGGTGTATTTATTTACGATTGCGGTGATATTTCTCCCTTCACTCGAACTTTATATACTTTGATTGTAAAATATTGATATGTTACATTTAAATTGCCCATGGAGATGAATTATCGAATTTGAGAGCTGTGACAAAAGGTCAGCAGTGCCTGTGGTTCACACAGTAGAGCATCAAGGAAAACCAATTGTAATTTATAGAACGCTGTAATCAATACTAGTTGTGAAATCGATTTACGTTATTTTGTAAGAAAACCTGAATAAGGTGAGGTTGGGAATTTAGCCCCTGTTTGAGCCCATTCTTTAAAAATTCATATTTTTTTTCGAACTCATTTTCAACCACACATTCTCCAATAAAATAAATTTACACGTAACTTCATAACTTTTTCATATTTTTAACGACACATTCTCCTGAAAATCACCATCACAAAACTCATTTTCCCAACAAAAAATGGGGCAAAAACCCTAATGTAGTTAATGATGATATTAGTCCATTATTGTTCATTGCATAGTCGAATCTAAAAG
This sequence comes from Fraxinus nigra, assembly GCA_903798295.1. NCBI lineage: Eukaryota > Viridiplantae > Streptophyta > Magnoliopsida > Lamiales > Oleaceae > Fraxinus > Fraxinus nigra. Next base: position 3,311 of record CAIGRH010216000.1, on the reverse strand, counting down.
CCAATGCATGTTTACTAAAACTTATTTTCCTGTATTATACTTTGATTAGTGTATTATTTTAACTCTGCTTAATTTGGGCGCAGGTATCAGTTGGCCGCAAGCCTGTGACTGGTATGCAATTATGTCTTGAAGGAATCAAACAAAATCGACTTAGTATTCATCTTCAGCATTTGGCATCTCTTCCTAAGATTCTCCAGCCGTATTGGGATACACATGTTGCGATTGGTGCTCCAAAATGGCAGGGTCCCGAAGAACAAGACAGCAGATGGTTTGAGCCAGTAAAATGGAAGAAATTTTCCCACGTCAGCACTGCACCCATTGAAAACTCTGAGACCTTCATAGGAGGTGATCTCTCGGGTGTGTACATAGTCACTGGAGCTCAACTCGGAGTTTGGGATTTTGGGTCGAGAAATGTCTTGCATATGAAGCTTTTGTATTCAAGGCTTCCGGGATGCACAATACGCAGATCATTATGGGATCATGTTTCAAACGATAAGTCAAGAAAACAGTTTTCCAGTGGAAGTAATTCCGACGACCCGAGCTCAAGCTCTGGGGAAAATAGTGTGGGTAACAAGTTGGCAAAATTTGTTGACATGTCAGAAATGAGCAAGGGCCCACAAGATCCTCCAGGACACTGGTTAGTTACCGGTGGAAAACTCAGTGTTGAGAAAGGGAAAATTGTAGTTAGAGTGAAGTATTCATTACTCAATTACTGAGTTCATCTATGAGTTTTTATGAGGTGCAGCCCTTATCATATATGGTAGAGGTGTTGGTTTTGGTGTACATGCTAACTTTTTCATCGTGCATTTAGTGGATTATCTGTGTTTACTGTTTAGTGAACTGTATTTACTAATAGTTTGGTGGCTTTGGATGTATAATTTGTATTTTTTCTCCTGATGCTTTGGGAAATCAATCTCCGGGGTAAAATTTGAAATGTTGGTTTCATGTATTATGATGGAATCTGAACGTGTTTGGTAAAATAAGTAACTTAAAAGATAAATTCAACTTGATCTTATGCACCACTAAATTGTTAAAGTCGAGATGGAAAGTGATCATAATAGTTCGACTCAGGTCTGAATAAACTTTGTACGATATATACGATGATAGATAAGAAACAAAGTTATTTGTGTATTGTATTATTATTCTCCTATAATAACTTGGAAATTTCCATTTGTACAGCAGAAAAAATTATGAAAGTCTTACAACCCTCTCAAATGATAGTGGGTCCCACGCAATAAAAAAGTAAAAAAAAATTACCCATCCACCTTGCTCTTGTGAGTATTTGTAATGTTTTTGTATCTTTCTGTATTTGCACATGTAGCATCTCTCTAATAACTTACTTATAGATGAGAAAAAACACAAATCAATCTCATTTCGTAAAATAACAATTATGAGCACTCTTATTTTATGAAAACGAGCTTTACTCGCTCGTTTATCAAAAAGATGAAAGTTTAACTGGGCTAAATTATACTAATTTGTTCAGGAAGGCAGATAGAAAAGAAGTTGAAATTTTATTTATTATATTGTTCAGCAAATTTTAGTACATCGTAGAAGACATTATACATACGTATACATTTATCTATAGGAATTTAGAAACTTCTTGAATGGAAAAGCCTTGCGGCTACATTACATTTTGCCAATATATAGAAACAAGGATAATGAGAGACAAAAATATTGTTTCCTAGGACTTGTTCAAAATTGGCCTCCTTCAAAAGTTTGTCCAAATTAGCCTGCTGGTACAACGTTGTAGCTGGTAACTGTGTGGGCATCACTGGCTGTTGCTCTAAAAGAAAGACTTTGGCCATTTAGGTATGAATTGCTCTTCCAATTTTTGCCCCAATTTCTTGACATTTTTTGCCAACCAGTGTGTGACCCTTTGATCCATACTGTATGCACATCCCCTACTCCACCAACGTTTGTTATCAATACCAAGTTGAAGTAAGAATGGCCATTGATTGTGAACCTCATTCCTCCTTTCTTCATACATGGAACCCTATCGATATGACGTCGTTAATTAATCTGTTAACAAGCGTCGTATGATTACTATAAGGATGTACAATCAAAATGATGCTATGCAATCTCCAATTTTCATGCCATACTTCTTAGACGCATATAGCTAGGTGATAGGGACCTTTTAACATGTGTGATAAAGTCGATTGGATGGAAAGAAAAAAAAAAGAATCTTTATGTTAATATTATGTACCAAACATGTCCTTTATGAGTTGCATTACGATCCAATTATGCATTTCTATCATTTAAAGCTCATTTTGGAAGTTTAAACGAGGGTTTGGTGATTGTTGGACTAGGATACACACGATATTAGATCAAGAACATTAAGTATAAAGTTTGTTCAATAAAATAAAGTGCAGAAAAATAGAGAACACAATCGATATGTTTCGGCCTAAGCCCCGAAGGTTCGGTGACCACATCCAACACCTACATCCCCCGTTGAACATCCATATTATGGATTATGCTCGGCTCCACTATAAAGCCCAAATCGCCAACAAAAGGTTACAAGAATGTTCAGAACAATCACAAAGAAAGTACGAGAACACTTATCTCTCACAATATAACAGTTGATCCACTCGAATCCCCAAGAATCAAAGATTACATCAACATAATCAATAATAAAACCACTCGAATACTTCTCACATACATTCACACAAAATATCCCCACAAAGGAACCACTACAATACTCTAAAACATCTCAAATCAGAGATTTGATTTGCATTTTACAGAGAAAATTAGAGAGAAGAAGTTATCATAATGGCACAGCCAAAGAGAGAAAATGAATAGAGTTCAAACCCTAAAATAATCGACTTCATGAGAGAATGCCAAGTGAAAAGGCATTAATAATAGAACCATCTAGAAGTTAATCCAACGCCCACAATAAGTCCACTTGTCATCATCCAACCTTTTGTTTAAGTAAAGTTGCATTTTATAAACACATCTTTTGCCAAATTTTAGGAGCAGACAATTGAACTGGGTTCAATTCCAACAATCTCCACCTTGCTACTAGAATTTGGGCTATAGTGTGGTCCAGAGCACAATTCATACTATTTTCATTTGCTCAAATAATACTTGTACAAACATCACAAAGATTCAACACATAAAAGTTTCAAACAATTTAAGAATTTATTCAAATGAATAATTTTTGTTCCCATACTGAAGGATTGATTTGTGTAGGGACTTTATCAATTTTTATAATCCCTTTGGAAATGATATCTCTGATGAAATAATATTTAATATCAATATGTTTCGTTCTATCATGAAACATGAGATTTTTACTTAAATGTATTGCACTTTGATTA
>CAIGRH010215930.1:0-14722 GCA_903798295.1 Fraxinus nigra | reverse complement strand
TATGAAAGCACAAAAGGAAAACAAGCACCTAAAAATAGACCTAGAAAAATGGAACAAATATACACAAAGCTCCACTTAGCAGCATAGTTTCTTCTTCTTGCGATTTCGTCGGTGTCTGAGATCTTTGAAAAGGAACGAGGATAGACTTCGTCGGAATCCGGTGGTTCTATATAGAAGCAGTACGGCGACGGCGATTTCAAAATGGAGGGAATGAGCATTGGTTGTTCAGTGTAGAGATGGGGAAACAATAAAAAAAGAAGAAGAAATCAGTGCGGTAGAGGTGATTGAGGAAGAGAGCAGACTTTGATGTGTTCAAAATGGAGGAAATGGTTATGGGATGTTGAGTGCAGAAATGGGGAAGGAGTGCAGGGGAAAAGTCAACTTTTACACTATAATAATAAAATAATAATATTGTTATACATTGATGGCTTGGCTAACGCGGCTCAACCAACTCGGTCAGGCTTCGGTGGCCAAACAGTTTGTGAATAGTGAAAAGAAAACTCACTCTTTTATTTATGTAGGATAAATAAATAATTGAGCAAGTTTTACATTTTATACAAGTCTATAAAACAAGTAAAAATATCAAATTCAAGTTTAGATGGAAATTTTACGTACTTAGATCTTAAACGAAACAGTTAAATTTAGGAGATAACATCACCGAAAATCTTCTCAACATTATTCATGATATTACAAATTAGCATCGAACTTAAAATTTGTAATATATTAATCTTTAATAATCAATTTTTATCGACTTGATCTATGAAAAAGTAACTGTATATGAAGTAATTTTATATGTACTTTTGGTAGAATAAAATGAATAAAGAAAGAAAGAAAAAAAAAAACTAATAAAAGAGGGAAAAAATGAATAATAATAATATATTTAAGTTTTCGATATTCTAACTTCCTAGTTTTATTTGCTAATCAAATTTAGCTTGTAACTCTTTAATATTTATTTTCAACTACATATTCTTTAAATAAAATATTTTATTTGTGGACACATTTTTTTTATTAAAAAAAATTCACTTTCTTACAAAATCGATTCGGAAAAATTCCACAACAAATAGACCCTTAATATTACTTTCTCCTGGACAGGATTGAGACTTCGATTCACATGCTTAGTCGTATCTAAAGACCATTATCAAAATAATTTACTTCCAATTGGTGATTATCCTAATAGATTATTCTGAATTGAAATATGCACTTGACAGTGAAATTGCACAATAAAACAAATCACATAGATGTGTGCAGATGCACCTAATCTTTCTTTTTGTTCAATTATATCTTTTGAATTATTGTAGCGCAGAAGATTGATAACTGTGAACATTATTAAAGAAGAAAACAAACTAAAATCTTATTCATTGTACGTTTTCACTACTACTCTATTCGTAACACAAATGTGCACTAAAAGTTTAGCGTCCAGTGAGATCCATCCAATGATGCTAGCCCCGAAGATATTCCATCAGAATTCAGAATGTCCCTTGAATGTTCAGCAAGAGATTCTCCTTCACTACTTGGAAAATCCTTTGAATGCAACGGTATAGACACCCCTTCCCTACTGTGAATATCATTAGGATGCAATGGGAGCGATACCACTTCATTATTCGAGAAATCTCTCAAATGCAATCCCAGGGATACATCGTTACTCGGGAAATCTAGTGACTGCAATGTATTCTGTTCTTCACCATTATTCGGCCGATCATTTGACATTATGGTTGCAGATGTTCCATTACCAGAAAAGTCTTTCCATTGCTGAGTTACTGTTTTCATCTTGGTGTAAAATTGAACTCCAACTTTACCTGCAACTCGTGGGAATAACATTTACAAATTAGGAACAAAGCACTCTTATAGATCGACAGTTGAGCCAAGTGCATTTCAGTATAACTAAGATGTTATACCGTAGAAATTGGTATCTCCGGTAAATGAAGCCTTGGACCCAGAAAATGAGAACAACGGTAACGGTGTTGGAACAGCCAGATTGATGCCAATCTGAGTCCGTTCAAAGTTCATATCAGAGCTCAAAGTTAAAATAAGTTGTTCAGACTGCTTAAAGAAGATAGTTAACATGGTGAAAAACGAACTTACTTGCCCAGACTCAACCTCATTCTGAAATTTCCTTGCAGCAGCACAGGAGGATGTAAATATGGAAGCTCCATTTCCATGTCTACTCCGAGAAAATAGAACAATTTAAATCAGACGAAAACTGATATACGAAAGACACAAAAACTCGTGGATATCCAAGCAGAAGCCATACTTGTTTCTGTTTACAATGCTTATTGCCTCTTCTAAAGTTGCAGCCTGAGCACGAGAAGTCAATAAGTAAACAATTATGTGACTGAACATAAAGATATAAGCAGCAACAAACTAGAAATGCTATATGTGTAAAATAATAGATCGACCTGCATACAAAGAAGAACTGGACCCAAAATTTCCCCCTGCAGACACCAAGATTAAAATTTATCAAGGTTTGCATTTCCTCTTGCCAATGCTCATAAACTATACACAATATTCTCAGTACAAGAGACCAGATACCATGTAACCCTCCATGTCTTCCGTTACATCAGTCAAGATTGTGGGTCCAACGAAGTTTCCCAGCTCATATTTAGGAACCTATTTTATTCAACAATAAACAGTAAGAATAAATAAATGGACTCATACTTTTCATTCATTAATAGTAAAACACTAGTGGGGGAAATAATTCATAAATAACTATAATACCAATAAAGGACAACAAGAAAAATACAAATAAACATTTATTTGTTTCTTAAGGTTCAGTCTGGCATCTCTATAGTCTGTACACCCAATGTGTGCCAAATTATTGCTCCTTTTACAGCCTTCAATTTATTTATAATAATAGTTTCAATATAAGTCTCTCTATATTTTTTGCCTTTTATGTTTCTTTTGAGTGTGTGTACTTGGATAAGCCGGCTGATAAACACACATCAGGATATATGCATACTACATCTGAAAAAGTAGAAATGTAGAGCATGAAGATATACCACAATCTTTCTCCCATCGAGGACTAATTGAGCACCATTGTCAACAAATGTTTGCACCACCCTGGATATCCGTTCCTTAACCTACAAATGCCAGAGATAGCACATTACATATACTAGGCAATAAGCGGAATGAGGAGAACCGATAGCCAATAGACAATATAGCATTGCTTGTATTACCAAAAGCAACAATTGCAAAACATTTCATAATGCCATAGCATCCTCACTATCCAAATTTATTTGAAATTGATAAAGCAACAATATCTATGACCGCACCTGCTTACTAATCACTGGACCAATGTCCACACCTGGTTCAGTTCCAGCATCTACTCTGAGCGCCTTGGCGCGCTCCACCAACTTATCTTCCCTGGGGTGGATATTAGAATACTGTCATACTAATAAATCGTATTTCCACTCCCAAGCTCATTATAAAAAGCACTGTTAAGTGTTAATCGAATACAGTTGGTCAACTAACATTAAGATAAATCAGAAGAATCAAATAAGACCAGAATAGCCCCCAAGTGATAAGTGCTGCTAAGAATATAAACACATACCCGTATCATGATGATCTAGGCAAAGTTCTACACATCTTATTGTGTAAAAATGAGGCTACTGACGAAGAACTATAATCTCATTATTTAACTCCCACAAAAATGTAAAATTTAGAATGCTCCATAATTTTTTGATATTTACACACTTCAGCTAGACCACTGAAAATTGTGTTAAGCAGGAGTTAAAGCCGATTAAAGATAAGGTGAAAATGAGGTTATGAGAAGGTCATGTAATGTAACTGGTTGCTCTAATCTCTTTTCATTCTGTTATAAATAGACCCATTGCCAGCTACTTCTTGTCCTTATGATCCATTCCCTTCTTGCAAATAATTTAATTCCAAACCTTGATATGAAAAGCATTGCATCACCTTCTGATCCAGGCCAAAAGCTTTTTCCTTGCCTTTTCAGGCTTCACAAAATATTTACTGGGTATTTAGGAGTTATGCCTTGTAGACTAAATTCCACTAAGACGCTTGTGATTTAACATTTGCATATTTATTCATGACTGGAGACATTCAACATCTTCTAAGATGATGTAGGAGATGTTTTGAATTGTTCAGCCATCATCAGCAATTAAGCATACAATAAAATTTTCTCAACCCAAACTACCTTAGGGATAAGCAGGATTGCTCAGGTTTTTCTCCCTGATGAACAAATTTCAACAGAACCAACAAAAAAATCATGCAAAACTAAAGAGAATTAAGTATAATACCAAGATTTTGAGCCTCCAACAAAGATGAGTGCCGTACACATTTGTGCTGAAGAACCAAAACCAGCAGTAACCAGAGAACTTAAAGTTGCCTCCATGTTCGCATCTGGCATCACTACCGCATGACTCTTGGCACCAACATTGATCTGAAGAGAATAACCAATTAACTAAGGCATAACAACCCAAACAATTTTGATATATCCAGAAAAAAAAAAAAAAGACCAACACTAACTATTCTCTAGCAACTAGAGCACGCACAGCTACCAAACTGGAGAACTGCTCTACCTGAACACACTTATTGACAGATGCTCTAGCATGAATATACATTCCCGGCTGGAAACAGACAAAGCAAATATGTAAGGATATAACTAACTCGTAAATAAATGGTATAATCATAACAAAATAATGCATATAAGGCAAGATAAGGGAGGGCCATAAAACCTGTGCATTATTTAAAAAGATGTGTCTTCTTATACACCATAACCTAATACATAGGATGAAGTATAATGTTTTGGCATGCCATTAGAGTGTGGATTATTAATTCAAGATCACTCACAGAGTAAGGATGGAGTGAGTAAGGGAAAAGCAATGATCAATGGAGTAAGTGAGGCACTAGCCAAAAGTATGCAATGGTTGGCGTTGAAAAGTTATCAAGTGCTCACTTCACACAGTTGGGGACACCTCTAGAAGTGGTGTAAGCCACCTCTTATACACCACAATGTATCCATACAAAGCCACATAAATGATGTAGGCAAAGATGTCAGTGCACATGTGACAATGAGCCGCAGGTATGCTAACAAGCCCTCAGTCATATTATAACGATAGGCTACCCGCTGAAGGGGATAAGGTTCCATAATTTGGATCTTTTTATATTTGTGTAGGGGTCAGAAGAAAAGATGTCAGGGCTTTGGTACAGGTAGATTACAAAAGACACTTCCTGCATAAAATAGTGAAGATATTATTACGTGACTTGTAAGAATGGTTGGATAATCCCAACAGTAACCATTTAAGCACTCTGAGGCAGAATATCAAGTGATGTCAAGGAGAACGAAATCCATTTTGCACGTATGAGGTAAGTTCTTTTTAACCACCATCCTCTTACTGTCTTTCTCCATGTACATGGAAAGGAACACTATAGACTTATACTCCTTTCTCCACAATCTACCATGCAAATCACATTCTGAAGCAGCATTCCTAAAAGAACATTCCAACTCTTTTTATACTGCATTAACTTCTATATGACTGTCATAATGTCATTCCAATGATATCCAGCAAATATTGCTGCTGTGCAAAAACTTACTGCATCCGAACCAACATGTGACACAGCTTTAATATCTTCATCATCACAGATAGTATTAACAATGTCCTGCACAGATGTCAAAAACAAAAAATAATCAGTTAAGTGCATAAAACAATAAAAGTAGGTTGATGTCATGTGGTTCAACACACAGTCTAAAGGAGTAAAAGTAGGAAAAAAAGGCAACTGCACCTTCTGGCAATACCATACTCCAATAGTCAAAAACCCAAATATTAAACTCAATGGCATACAGATATTGGTACCAGAAATGATTACATCCCTTGAACTCATTTCAATACAAGGATATCAAGAAGTACAGATTTTAACTAATGACAAACTTTAAGCTTACATTGGTGCCATGAACAATATTTAAGACACCATTAGGTAGACCAGCTTCCATCGCCAACTCAGCAAGATGGACACATGCCCCTGAGAGCACAAATGAATGAAGAATGAAGGAAAGAGTAGAAAATATACGAGTATCACAAGCAAATATTTGCCGTGCTTCTTAAGAAAATAATGATAGTTTGTACACCAAAATTAGTATATATATCAAATTTCATGCACAAGGGACTGATTGACAAACAAATACATTTATAAACTGAGAGAACATTTCGCAGTACAACTCTATAATGAAAATAATCAAAATGATAAACATATCTTAAACTAAAGATGTCTTGATTTTTTCAAACTCATTGCATCCTTTAGTTATTACCTGGAGCTTTCTCTGATGGTTTTAAAATAAAGGTATTGCCACATGTGATCGCAATTGGAAACATCTGCAATAAAATTGTAACACTTAAGGAAAAAACACAAGAGAAACAAGAAGAGAATGCGATCATTGGACAAACTGTAAAAGCAAAAAGAGTAAAAAAAAAATTCAACTCCTAAAGAATAACATAGCAATTATTAGAAGTGAGATTCGTAACTTAATGAGAACTGAAAATTAAACCAAATGATCCTAGGTGAGATCTTAATTTAAGATACATGCCTTCCCAGATGTTTTCAGTTCCCATATCTTTTTCACTCCATTTTTCTCAAACCAAGGCACTGTCCAGTTTAGGATTTTAGAAGATGTATGGTAATCAACAAGAGCTCCACTTTTCTCACCCCCATCAGGATTTTGTACTTTATAATTATCCATCCCAATTCACATCCAAACATAGTGGCACTAACTCTACTTGAGGAATGAAAGGACCTGCAGGAAGCNTAAACCAAATGATCCTAGGTGAGATCTTAATTTAAGATACATGCCTTCCCAGATGTTTTCAGTTCCCATATCTTTTTCACTCCATTTTTCTCAAACCAAGGCACTGTCCAGTTTAGGATTTTAGAAGATGTATGGTAATCAACAAGAGCTCCACTTTTCTCACCCCCATCAGGATTTTGTACTTTATAATTATCCATCCCAATTCACATCCAAACATAGTGGCACTAACTCTACTTGAGGAATGAAAGGACCTGCAGGAAGCTGAAAAGCCGTAGTGCGCTAGCGCTAGCGAGTTAGCGCAAAGCAGTTATCTTAGGATGCATCATTTGCATCTCCTGCAAACTATATTCCATTCTAGCAAGGGCATTTAGACCATTTAAAAGCTCACTAGTATTCAATAATAAAAGTGAACATACTGAATAAACAACTAATGGCATATGGATGACTGGAGAGAAATAACAGCTTACCAACAATGGGATCATGGCGGGAAAACTGAAAGAACATATTCCAGCACAAACACCAAGAGGCTCGCGAATGCTATAACTGTCAATTCCATTTGATATATTTGAAACAAAGTCGCCCATCTGCAACATTGCCATTCCACAAGCATTTTCCACCAGTTCTGTGAAACAAAATGTTAACTATTGGAAATGAAGATCAGGCAACACTTGAGAGAATGTTGATATTTGTTAACACTGTATTTTGAACATATTGAACCCCCCCCTTTTCATTTTCTTGCTTGCTTTAAATAGGCAAGGAGAAGATTTCGAACCAGTTCTATTTTTATTTACTGGTAACTGTCATCCAGACTATCCACTTTTCTAAACATTATGGACAAATAGGTAATTAGAGAAAGCCCTTTGGCTAATAAATGAACTTCACCAATCTCGCCAGATTTAACCCCTGTTCGGTTTGGCTAAAAACCAAATTTTTAGTAGATTTCGATAAAAGTTAATGAAACGTGGGTGGTTGAAAAGTTGATATAAGTTGTGAGTCCCATAAAATGTGAGGTCGAAAATGAGTTTTAAAAAATTTGGGCTACATAGTGGCTTACTAAGATTCAGAAACACTTTCAATGATCTCTCTAGTGTCTATTTCAATCAAATTCCAACTAAATATGTTTGATCAAGACATTCCATTTTCAACTCTAGATCCAATTAAATTTAACTGAAGGAGAATTACACAAGAAGAAGATAAAGGTGCTCACCAATCCCACGGGACACGTCATTAAATGCATCCTTTAATGTCTTACCCTGCTCCATCGTAATAATGCTGGCAAGCTTATCCTGGAACAGAATTATAGTGTGTCCTATTAATCAACCTTCGAAAATTGATGGAAAAAAAAAAATCAATGAGTAGAACTACACTTACAATATCTCTCCGAATAAGCTCATGAAGTTTGAACATGATACGTTGACGGGTTGCAACTGGTGTATTCCGCCATGATGAAAAAGCTCTTTTTGCTGAAAATACTGCAGCCTTAAATTCTTCAACAGTCGATAAAGGAACTTGAGTGACTACTTGCTGTGTAGCCTATAATTCATTTGGAAACTATACGTGTTAAAAGCTAATAGAAAGAAAACAGACAAAGTTCTTAAAATGTTATGAACTTACAGGGTTTAACACATCAATAGACGTTGATGATTGCGAGTTAACAAATCTACCACCAATGAGATTGGGGACCCTCTGCAAGATATATCATTAATAATTCAGATTGGATACCATGTCAGCATGTGAAGTTGGTGATTACTTACTCAAGCATTTATAGGAAGGGTTGCCTATCTACACAAGGGCAAGCTCCTGCAACAATATCCATTTTTGGGAGGAAGGTAAATCTATTTGGTGGAAACAGAATAGCAGATACAAAGTAAAAGGTGGAGAATCGTGCGAACTGGAAGTGCTAAAAAGGAGGGTTTGATTAGGGCATTCTTTTTGAAGAGATGCAGCAATTCCCCAAAACTTTCAAACATATGCTATGTTAAGCAAAAAAAATTTCCATGGTTAACACAGCCCGAGAATTTCATTTCCAGCATAAATGTGTGGTTTTAAGACTTTGAGAACTCATTCTTATGGCCAGCATCAGAAACCCAACATCCCCTATTGCTTACTACAACTAATAATTAAAAATATTTGCTGCCTCAACATTCCCAACCTTCCAAAATGAAAGCATACTACAGAAAAACTACCAAGTTGGAGTGTGTAAAATTACTGGGGGATAGCGCGTTTTCCATGATGACTCGGTCGATGTTGAAGGCTCGGAGTTTCCTTCTGCAGCTGTAAGAGGTCTCAATGTCTTCAATCTCCTCACTACATCACCGGCATAAAAGAGTTTCGTCACGAGGAGTTTCACTACTTATGTAGCATCTCAACATCTTCAGAATATACATATAAATAAATAAATCTGGGGTCTCCACTAGGACACGTGACTTAAAATTCTTGTCATGCACCCATTGTCCCCCAGCTCTAAAGAAAAAAAGAGGAAAAAAAGCAAATGAAAAATGAACAGATACGAAAATGACAAATGGGTGTGCAAGGGAAAAAGAATGAAGGGAGGGCAACAGAAAGGGAGAGGGGTAGAACCCAAAACATGAAGAATGTAACATGCATAACTGCATGATATTAATCGTGAAAAAACCATCTTTTACTTGTTGGAGGAAACCCAAGAGTTTAACCCCATAAGTAGTGACATGTGTTGGAAAAGCAATGAAAAACGTTTATGATTTATGCTTGGTTTTAATTTGAAAATTTGTTTGAGAGATCTGGCTCAGATTGTTTTTGCCATTTTGGAAGATTACTAATTTTCAAGCTTTTAGATAGATTTTCTCTACTAGCTTCTAGGAATCTGAAAACAGCAAGGCCGGTAAAGTTTTACAAATATGTATGATCGCTATCATGCAGTCAATTTGATTCAAGAGAGTGCTAATATCTATTAAAACAAACACCTTAATAGGCATTGCTTGTGAGATAGACTCTTCTATCATCCTTGTAGGACGATAAAGCTGGCATACCCCCTTCTGATGTGCGGGTCCTTTCGTGTCTTCTTATGTGCTTAGGGGCACCATGCTGAGCCAACCTAATCTCTTCTTATTGTGAAGAAAATCCTTCTTTCCTTGAGAAAATGAGGTTTACACTTAAATTGATCGAAGGTCATGGATTACTATAAAAGTGCAAGAGGCTGACACAAGGTGGTGAAAAGATCATAATTTCTCTCAGATAAATGTAAATATCTTGGTATTTTATAAGTTAATAGATAATAACTACTCCAACCATGAAAAGGATAAAGCAGATAATCAAATCGCATAAATGTTAAAAAACCCAATTTTCCAAAGTATTATAAAGGAGACTGAACCTGAAGTGTTCCCCTGCCGGAGCTTGGCTTTAATGTTATAAACATGCTTTGGTGTTGATAAGAGTTCAGGATTGCTTTGTCTTAGTCTTTTTAGTATTTGGCGTGGTTTTAGACCCGCTTCTGTCATCTCTTTGATTAACACTACTTCTTTCTCATTAAAGCGACGAGCAGAGGGATGCTCGGAGATGTCCTTCATTGGTTCATGGTTGTGTGAACCATTCTTAACAGTAAGTACCCACAAACCATCCTCCCTCTTACCCACAAGTTCAAAGGGACAGTTTGTAAGTCGAGAGCCAGATTTTCTTTTGCGTGCATTTTCACCCGAGGCCTCGTCAACGGATTTACGCCTATCTCGATAAACACCTCCTCTATCACAACCAAGGACTACAACTTTGTCCTTCTTCGATTGTTTGATGGTAACAACATATCCCTGGGATATGGCAAACTCCCCAACATGTTGAATAAGTTCCTCACGGTCAATGAAACTCCCAGGGGGAGGAGGAAGCATCTGCAAAGCGTCACTCAACTCCATGTAACTGATCCCAGCCAATTATGGGGACGACAGACCTACATAAAAGGTGAAATTAACACACTCTTTTGAACACGATCAATAAGACCTTCATACTCTGTCTTTACACTTGTTATCTGCAATGCCTGAAATTATCAATACAGGCTTTAACTTAGTTCACTTTCATCAAAACCTCAAATCATTATACGATCCGCATCTGAACTATTCCAGTTGAGCATTTTCAATAAAATTTGAACAAAATGATAATAATCTCGCGGCTTAGAAATTAGAAAAACAACTATTGACTCCACAGTTGATATTAGTTCATTAATGTATAGGTAAGTTATATTAACAATTAGATGAATTTCTCGAGGATCGATTTTTCCAGTTATTGGGGAATTAGAAGATACGGAGAAGGAGAAGAGGGTGTACCAAAGACGGAGATGTGACGACGTTAGGTTTTCGTTTGTTCTTTCAGCGTTCCTCTTTTCCAGTCCGGTAGTGAAAATGGCGCCGTTTGCTTTCTCTGTAAAAGAGTGTGGAAACAAGGATTGAGTATTGGAGATAGCGATATCCCATTTCCACTGGCAACTTATAGCCCTAATTCGCGGCCCGATTATAATTCAAAAAAGTTGCCTAACGAAATAACCTATTATTAGTTATTGCAATTAAAATTAAGCTTTTTAGTTTTACTATTATTTCATAACCTTATTTTTTCTAATAATGATAAATATTTTATTTTTATTTAATAAAAACTTAAATTTGAAATTATTTTTAAATAGGGTGGGCAGCGGGACGTGGACTACGTTTCTCCGGTGCAATGACCCCTGCCCCATCCCTATTTCTTTTATCCAGTTAAGCTAGTAATCCCTACGGGCGGGATCCGAGAGTATCTGGTTGAAAGGGGTTTTTTTTTTTTCTATCTCTATACTTGATTTGAATTAAAATTCAATTAAAGTTTTAAGTCAAAGTCAACAATTAGTTTTAACTATATATTTCATGTTATCCACAATTATTCAATTACACATTTCATCAATTTTTCATCAAAGTCTACTAAAAATTTGATTTTAATCTCTACCAAACATGAACTTAATAATTCATTTTTATCGTTGCATTTGATTTATATTAAGTGAATTTGGATCATTTTTCCGAACTAAGAGAACATGTTTTGATTAAGGTTAAAAATGAGTGAACGTTATTTTCAAATAACTTTTTCATTGTCAACATTTTTTAATGACTCATGACATAAGAGCATTTCCAAGAGGTTTTTAAATCGAACCTCTCTATTTTACAGAGTCAACTTTTAAATTATATTCCAAGAGATTTTTTAAAATAACATTTTAAAATAGATATCGAGTTTGACTCTCTTTATAATTAAATGCATTCAAGGTATTTAAATTTCTAATAGAAGGAAATAATATAATAATTTGAAGGAAACTATTGAAAATAAAATATAGGAAAAAAACAATAAATATTGTTTGGAAGTATGAAAATTTTGTTGGAGATAAAGAGTTTGCTGGAGTGCATAAAAAAATGTATTCTCTAATTTACATATGCTCTCTAAATTGCTAAATATGCTCGAGTGTTTTGAAAATGCTCTAAATGAAATAAGCTAACTTTAATTATGGTAGGAAATGAAATGTTAAAGCAATGAAAAGATAATCATTAGAACAAAATGGCTGTACAAAAGTGAGGCAGATTGAACTTTAAAATTCCATAAATGTACGATATCGTAGTCAAATAATAAAATATCGTTTCCTCTAGGATCAACTCCTTAATCTACTACCTCTGATTGAATATAAATTGTAATTGTTGCTTCCTATAAATAATTATTTAAAAATAACTAAACGATAAATTAAGAAGTACCTGTAAAGTCGATTCAAAATTAATACTAAGACTTCGAGTTCCCCTTTGAAAACATTTGTTAAATCTTGACGATCAATGTTCTTATTTTGTTCAATAATCTCTATCGAATATAATTGAACTTAGCCTCATATGTAGCCTTTTTATATCTTTAAGAAAGATACGAATATTAAAAAATGCATAAAACGCAAGAACGTCCAAATTAAATCATATATAATGTATAATAGTATATCTCTATCCTATATAGAACCTTACACCGATTGTTATAATATGTTAGATCTCTTATTATATCTCAAATAAAATAAAGACCACACAACAATTCAATTAGCTGCTAATTAATTGAAAACATTAAAAACTATAACAAGCATCCAAAATAAACAAACAAATCTCGTAATTGACATAAAACCTCATAATAAAAGATTCATTTATGATTTGGTGACTAAAAGTTTAGTCAAGCATTATAAAATTATAAAAATCCATGTTTGATTTATGTGACATCACCTTAATTCTAGATATATATATATATATATATATAAGGAGGAAAAATCACGGAATCTTAAATCTCTTCAATCTTTCTCAAACAATCGCCTGTTGGACCTTCTTAATCTTTGCTCAAAATTCAAGAAATAATCTTCACTTTGCATATTGGAATGATGAAATCTTATTTCTTGCCTCTTGTTCCTCTCTAATAGTGTGGTTTGAAATTGTGCCCGTAAAGTAGGTTAAAATGTGGTAGAATTACTTTCGATAAGGAGTTTCAATCAAAAAAGGAAATAGAAAATTTGTTGTCGCGTAGAACTATGCGATCGCCAGGGGTGTATGAAGGGGGGCATGGCTGGGCTACCCAGGCTCATTTACATTTTAGTGGAATTTTTTTTTTTTTTTGTTCCTTCTGGGTTTCGCCCCTGACGACCACATGGTATATTCCCTCGTGATCCTACAGTTGCGCCAATTTGTTCACTTCTTCATGTTCATTGCTTCAATCGATAAAGGGATGTGATCGGACAAGGTAATTTCCTACAATTGCTCGCCTGTAATTTCCACTTTAGTTCATCTTAGTCTCCAATTTCTTCTTCTTTGCATCTTGGATCCTATTCTGTACTTGTTTTAAGTCCTTTATCATTCAATTTTATCCAATTTGATATATGTAATCTTCAAATGTCAACTCTTGATTCGAATCAACTTTTGAAGATGTGCAATTTAGTCCTCAAAATTTCAATTATTTCTTTTTTTGCCCCTATTAGGCTGATTTTCACATTTTTCATCAATAGTCGTCCAAACTCGAGTTTATCTTAAAGCAATCAATATCTAACCAAATTAAGTATTAATTTCATCAAATTGACTCCTAAATATCAACTTTTGGTTGTTCGAATAAATATATAAATCACACTTATCGCTGATGGCGAAGAAACTCTAGACGATACAGTAAACTTTGAAAATTTTGTAATATCCCTATATATTGAAGATAATGGTTGATTTTGCTTATTTTAGAAGTGGCATATGGCGATGAAGCATATTTCGTATTGGAATGCAATATACAGGCTTTCTTAACGAGCAATGCTTACATAATTGAAGGACGAAGTTTGCTATCTGGATGAGTACACAAGGCCTACAATCATCGAGTGTACATATCTTGTGCGTTGAAATTAGAATCGAGCTTTGTTAGCTGCTTCGAGGAGCTTTCCTGATCCATAAAAGGCTCAAACCCATTTTCAACCAAGTTCACTCGATCATCTTGGGCTTTGGGATCAATCAGTTTTCTTCCACAAGAAATTTCCAATGCCACAACACTAAAGCTATAGTTGTCGGTTTCCTTATAACCAGCGCTGCCCATGGTTACACATATGGGTTCCATGTTAAGCGATAATGTCTATTACAAGCTTGGTCCTAAAACCGTGTTTAGTTTAAATTAATCGAGCAAATTTCTATTCACTTTGTGTTGTTTTTAAACTTATATATGTTAAATCTCAAATTTGAAGGTACACTAAGCAAACTGAAGTGATTTGAAGCTTAATGGGACAAAAATGAAGGAATTGCTCAGGTCATAGTTGTCAGACTCGACCCGGACAATGCAGCGGGTCAATGTGTTAGTTGTTCAATCGATGACTCGGTGGTTCAACCGACGGGTCATTTCATAAAAATCTACAAAAATAAATATAAAGTATAAATTTTTTTAGGGGTAAAATTAAAAATTTTAATTTATTTTTTACTAATTATTTAGTTCTATAAAATAAAGTAAAAT
>CAIGRH010215849.1:0-27272 GCA_903798295.1 Fraxinus nigra | reverse complement strand
AGATTTTTAAATTTAAAAAATTCCGTTAGTTTTTCCGTTAAATAAAAAAAATCCGTTAGTTTTTCCGTTAAACCAACAAATTCCGTTAAATAGGCACTTTTTATATATAGAAAGATTATACATTTCACTATTTACTCCACGCATGATAATTAGCATTTGTTTCAGATGCTTGCATTTCCCTCATATTTAAATTAAAAATGTGCAAATTAAGCTCGCGTTTTATCCTCACAAAACTCTTTTTAAAAATATATATATTCATTTTCAACCACGTCTTCATACAATAAAATATTATGTGCGTAAACCAATTTTTTTCATATTTTTTAATCGTACATTATCCAAAAAAAAATCACTATTTCAAAATCTATTGTGCCAAAAAAATGGGTTTCGAACAAGGGCTAAATCTTCAAGTTCATGTACACTTAATATATTTAGGAGCTAATATATTACTTTAGGAGTAAATAAATTAATCAAGTTCATGTATATTTATTTATTTTCAAGATTATTCATTTAATCTATGATATAAATTTGTTCTCGAGGTTCACGTACACACCCTTTTGTCTAAATTTTCAAGCTCATGCATATATAAATTATTATTTTTATATACTCATTAATTCAAATTAATTAAATTTCATGTTCATGAATATATTTGATGTCCTCACGAGTTTTAGACGCAAATGAATTAATCTTTCAACTATTTAAATTATTATTACAAATTGGTTATTATTTCATTTCAATTGTAATATGTTAAATATTGCATCAAGTGATAGTTATTTTTTGGACGATTCTAACCCTACTACAATTCAATTATTTCAATAATACCTTATTTTTCATTTTTAATATGTATTTAACACCCAATTATACATTTCACTATTTACCTGTATGTATAATAATTANTATATAAATTATTATTTTTATATACTCATTAATTCAAATTAATTAAATTTCATGTTCATGAATATATTTGATGTCCTCACGAGTTTTAGACGCAAATGAATTAATCTTTCAACTATTTAAATTATTATTACAAATTGGTTATTATTTCATTTCAATTGTAATATGTTAAATATTGCATCAAGTGATAGTTATTTTTTGGACGATTCTAACCCTACTACAATTCAATTATTTCAATAATACCTTATTTTTCATTTTTAATATGTATTTAACACCCAATTATACATTTCACTATTTACCTGTATGTATAATAATTAATATTTATTTTTAGGAACTTACATTTCTCTTATATTTATATCAAAATTGTGGAAATTAATTCTTCAAGTTCATGCACACTTTATATGTTTTGGGGGCAATTCAATTACTTTAGGAGTAAATAAATTATTCAAGTTCATGAGCACATATTTACTTTTAAGATTATTCATTTTATCATAAATTATTCTAGGAGCGTATAAATTATTAAAGATTATATAATCTGGGAGCTATTCAATTATTATAGGAGTAGATAAATTATTCAAGTTCATGTACACTTATTTTATTTCAATATTATTCATTTAATCTATGATATAATGTCATTTGTCTAAATGTATATAAATTATTATTTTTCTATATCTATTAATTCAAATTAATTAAATTTCATGTTCATGAATATATTTGATGTCCTCACGAGTTTTAGACGCAAATGAATTAATCTTTCAACTATTTAAATTATTATTACAAATTGGTTATTATTTCATTTCAATTGTAATATGTTAAATATTGCATCAAGTGATAGTTATTTTTTGGACGATTCTAACCCTACTACAATTCAATTATTTCAATAATACCTTATTTTTCATTTTTAATATGTATTTAACACCCAATTATACATTTCACTATTTACCTGTATGTATAATAATTAATATTTATTTTTAGGAACTTACATTTCTCTTATATTTATATCAAAATTGTGGAAATTAATTCTTCAAGTTCATGCACACTTTATATGTTTTGGGGGCAATTCAATTACTTTAGGAGTAAATAAATTATTCAAGTTCATGTACACTTATTTATTTTCAAGATTATTCATTTATACCATAATAATCTATGGTATAAATTTATTATCCAAGTTCAAGTCCACGCCCTTTTGTCTAAATTAATTTTCAAGATCACGTGTATATAAATTATTATTTTTCTATATTCATTAATTCAAATTAATTAAATTTCATGTTCATGAATGTATTTGTTTGTTCTCATTAGTGTTAGATGTAAATGAATTAATCTCCGAACTATTTAAATTATCATCACAAATTGGTTATTATTTTAGTTCAATCATCAAATGTTTTGCTCTCCAACATCATGGAATCAAAGTTATAAAAGACTAATCGACGTATGAAAAATGAATAGTCCATTAAAGCGACAATAGTTCGAAATGATTTTAGTTCATTAATTTTTTTGCTTCTTGTGTTTTATCCTCTGATACTTGTAATCAGTAACATTCATTCCATGATGCACAAACTGTAAACATGTAATAAAACAAGTACTTTCCACTGAAATATAGAACTAAAGTGTGCGTTGTCCTCGTATTATTGCACGATAGTCATACGTTGCACTCTCAAGAGTAATTTCTATAGTAACTATAAATGTTTTAGTTAAATTATATGTCCATAATCACACAAAAATTATAGTGTATGGAGAGATTCTTGTTGAATAAAAAGATTATTTCACATAAACAATTTTTTTTTTATTTTTTTTATTTTTTTGTATTCACTCATCTTCAAATATTACTGTATAACACTTATAAAACATTTCAAAATAACGTTCAAAGCACTTTCACGTGTGACTAGTATCACTAGAAAAATTGATTAAAACTCTGTAGAAGTCTATTCTTATGAGCTATGTAGAGCCTAATTAAAAGTGAGAACCTTCTTGATGTAGTTCCGAACGAGGTAACGGTGGTTCGCCCAACCCGATTCCCATAATAGTTTTTTACTATATTTTATTTTAAAAACCAACAAAATTTGTCAAATACCCTTCATTTCAAAAGAAGAAAAAACAGGAATTCGAAAAATTCGAAAAAAAAAAGTGAAAAAGTCTTATCGAAGAAATCGACTTCAAAACTATTAACAATCATCATCTACACATTGAATCAATATTAGCTTTTGTTTTTATTGTTTAAATTTTATGATTTTACTAATTGGTAAATATTCTTTTATTTTTACATTCGATTTTGATAAAATCTTTGCATTTATACTTTTAATGCATGGCTTGAGTAGATATATTGTTGAGTTATGTCATTTAGCACGAGCGGTGTTAAACAATAGTATCTGTACACTAATGTGACATTAAATGAGAGGTACAATTAAATGACTCAATTAATTACATATCTCATTGAGTTGATCATATTACGTCATCTAATCTGGTGTTGTAGCATTACTAATGTTAGATGACATTATTCTATATTGTTAGATACGAGATTGAGGATGATTTTGGTGAATTTTTGGGGGTGGAGAGCTCCACCGCGCACATGGTTGTTTGGGTTTCACATCTGGCCTGGATTGCCTAGTTGCTCGGGCACATACTGTGGTTCAAGCGTCTGAATCTTTTTAAAGGTATTTTCGTCCTTTACATTTTGAAAATGTGGTGAATAAAGAATAAGTTCGACTTATGTGATTAATGATAATACGCTCATTTTAAGGGTGTCTTCATCATGAATAAGGAATACAATCTTGCTAGATTTACACAGTTACTTATTTAATTTACATTTACGTAATCTTACGCCAACTTTCATATCTATTTAATTCAACATTCACAATCTCGTCCTATCACGTGTCAAAAAGAATGTGAAAGTAGGAGTACAAATAGCTCAGTCCATGTTTGAGTCATATTATAATTTTCATTTTCAATCCCATATTTTTCAATAAAATAATATTTTTAATCGAATCAATAACCTTTCATTCATTCGAGACTACACATTCTTCGCCAATCAACTATTATAGAACACATTCTTATGAAATAAAAATCCACGTATTCACTCTTTCCATGCATCAAACAGTGGGCTTAATTGTAAAGAATAAATTAGTTAATGATAACCGCCGCCGGTTCAGAACCCATGCCCTGTAAGATTTACTGATGGAGTAACGGAGGGGACGAGCGGCTTAGGGCTTCCCTTGGCATCGATTCATCTCGTGCTGCAGTGATTTCTACAAGGATCTTTCCTTCATCACCAGACTCGAAGGTAGTATCAGATTTCTTTGTGTAAAAACGGGCTTTATATATTGATTTCGGACTCGATTTGATTGATCAGAACGATTTAATTTCAGCACAACATCGATCTAAAATTCGTCCAGGCTTTTTAGAATGTAGTTTTCAGGCCAGAATTGTTCTTTCTTGATAATAATCTTCCTTAAGCAGCGTTTTTTTTTTTTGTAATGGTTTTTCCCCTGCCCGTCCCTTAAGTGTGATCGGTGAAATATACCCAGGACCAAAATCCAGTGCTTGGGAATGAGTATCCAATTTCCAATATAAAGAGTCAGACAAAGAGGTGGAGAATTGGTTGGGTAGATACTCCAAGTCAATCTCACCTTCTAGATAAGACAATCCTTTTATTTTCTCAATGACGGATTTGGTTAATCTTTTTCTGTTGGACTGATTAATGGCCCTCACTGATATTGGACGATTAACTGATTAATTTTTTTTTTCCTTATTGATATTTGACAATTGAGTTGGGTTATTCACTTAATTAGGTTTAGCTAAGTGTAAATTTATTTTCCACTCAATTAAGTCCGATTAATTTCTCTAAACAAAACCTTGGTTTTTTTCTGTTTGATTAACATAGTAGTTCTTTCCTGTTGGATTGATTAATGGCCCTCATGATAATTTATTTTGATGAGATGGTCTTTGTTGCCAAAATTGTATTCTAATTTGATTCAAGATCTTGGTGTTGATAATCCAACCTAACATGTATATTGTTTTGTATGTCTGAAGTTTTGTTTTAATCAATTTTATTCATTTGTTCTTGTATCTATTTTTGGAAGCAATTTTGTAAGTTCTAATATTGTCGGTTTTTAAAGCATTTGAAAATCAGGGTTCAGAGGTCGCGCTTTGCGGAGATTTGAGACCTCATTTATCAGTCGATATCACTAAAATACTCCAATGGGAAGAAAGAAACCAACCACCCGTGACGATGACGGTGCCACCACAACTCAGGGCGGCGGTGGAGGAAAGTCAAAGAAGAAAACTTTGGTGATTGATGACGATGAATATTTTATGGAAGAGCCTGTTGCTGTTCAGGAAGAGGAAGTAGCAGCACCAGTGGTTAATAGAAAGGGTAAAAAGGGAAATTTAAAGAAAATAGAAACCAAGGATGATGACGATGAGGTTGAGGAGACAAAGGATGAAGATGATGACAATGAGACTCCGACTTTAAAGTTTGCAGGTAAAAAGAAAGGAAAGGCCAAGAAAGGGGGAACTAATAATGCATTTAGTGCTTCAAGTTTTGGCTTACTTGGAGAAGGAGAGGATGAGGATGATGATAATGAAGATTTAGGTTTGACAAAGGAGAGTGAAGAAGAAGGGGACAGTGTCATGGCATTTACTGGGAAAAAGAAGCCTTCAAAACCAAAAAAGGCTAGTGGTGTCAGTGGAAGCATGTGTAGTCAATCTGTGTTTGGCTCAGTTGTTGATAAAGAGGATGAAGGTGGGGAAGCTGATGATAATGAGGATGAGCCAGTGATCTCATTTTCCGGGAAGAAGAAGCCTGCAAGAAGTAAGAAGAATGATGTCTCCGCTGCTAGTTTCGATGAGTTGGATGAAGGGGAGGATGAGGATCAAGATAAACACGAGAGATTTGAAGAGGAGGATAAGGATGCTATGACAATTACTTTTGCTGGTAAGAAGTCGTCCAAGGGTTTGAAAAAGAGTGCGAGAAATTCATTTGGGGCAGCTCTGCTTGATGAACAAATTGACGAGGATACTTCTGTTTCAAAGTCGGATGATAATTTGGTAGAAGGTGATACTGTTGATGAGGGGGAAGATGTCTCTGTGATTAAATTTTCTGGTAAGAAGAAGTCATCTAAGAAGAAGAATAACAGTACATATACTGCGTTGGAAACTGGGGTAGGAGATGAGTTTTCAGAAATCATAGAACCTGATCAGCGCAGTGTGAGCATCGGTAGCAAAGAAGCAGAGGACTCAAAAGGTAAGCAGCAGATAATTGAAGTTGTAACAGAAACTTCAAAGAATAAAAAGAAGAAAAAGAAGGGTGGAAGAACTGCTCAAGAAGAGGAAGACCTTGACAAAATTCTGGCAGAGCTTGGTGAAACACCCCCAGTGTCTAACCCTTCTCCCACTCCGCCTGCAGTGTCGTCTGGGCTTCCACCAGAGGAGAAAGTTCAAAACCGGCCTCAACTGGAAGATGGAGCTGGTGAAAAGGAAGCCGATGAGGAAGGGCCTGTAGAGTCTGCAGCTGCGAAAAAGAAGAAAAAGAAGAAGGAAAAAGAAAAAGAGAAAAAGGCAGCTGCCTCTGTGGCAGATGCCGCTGCAGTGGAAGAAAAGAAGGATGAAACAAAGGGTAAAGCACTTGATAAGAAAGTTCCAAAGCACGTAAGGGAGATGCAAGAGAGACTTGCAAAACAGAAGGAAGCTTTAGAGAGAAAGAAGAGGGAAGAAGAGGAGAAATTGAGGAAGGAAGAGGAGGAACGCCGTCAGCAGGAAGAGCTGGAAAGGTTAGCTGAAGAGAAAAAGCGCTTAAAGAAAGAAAGGGAAAAGGAGAAACTTTTGAAGAAAAAACAAGAGGGGAAACTATTAACTGGGAAGCAAAAGGAAGAAGCTCGTAGGTTGGAGGCAATGAGGAAGCAAATTCTTGCTAATGCAAGTTTGCAGTTACCTGCTGGCGACACTGCTGGTGCACAATCTAAGCGGCCATTGTATCAGAAGAAAAAGTCAAGGCCACAAGCTCAGGCAAATGGAACAATCCCTGGAGAGGATGTTGAATTTTTAGAAACAAAAGAAATCCAGCAGGAAAATGTAGGTAAAGAACTTGTGGAAGAAACTGAGAAGGTTGAGGAAGTGGAATCTGAATTAGCTGAGAAGTTTGAGGAATTGAATTTAATGAATATGGAAGAGAAAGGTGAAGTTACTTATGTTGTAATGAATGGAGTTGATGAAGACGACGATGAAGCATGGGATGATAAGAGTTGGGATGATGCCGATCTTAAGTTGCCAGGTGAAAATGCATTTGCTGATGAAGAGGTTGACTCAGAGCCTGAAACTCTGGGTATGAAAGAGATAAAAAGTTCGCGACCTGCAACTAATGATGCTGGGCTGCCTCCTGCAGCAGCCAAGCCAGTGGATAGAACGCAAAAAGCCACCTCAGTTCTGCCACATAAATCTCAGAATTTGGAAAATAAGAAAGATGATCCTGAAACTGAGGGTATAGACAAGAACAAAGGAGGAGTTGTTAAGAAAGAAACAAAATCAGATGTCCCAAGCCTGAGTGAAAAAAGTCTTCGGTCACCCATATGCTGCATAATGGGGCATGTGGACACTGGTAAAACAAAGCTGCTTGATTGTATAAGAGGTACTAATGTCCAAGAAGGTGAGGCTGGGGGGATTACCCAGCAAATTGGAGCAACATATTTTCCTGCTGAGAATATTAGAGAGAGAACCAAGGAATTGAAAGCTGATGCGAAGCTGAATGTTCCAGGACTATTAGTGATTGATACTCCAGGACATGAGTCCTTTACTAATCTGCGTTCTCGGGGTTCAGGATTATGCGATATTGCAATTTTGGTTGTTGACATAATGCATGGTTTGGAACCACAGACTATTGAGTCACTGAATCTTCTGAAGATGAGAAATACAGAATTTATAGTGGCCTTGAATAAAGTGAGACACATCATAAATTGCTTTGATATCTTTTCTTTTTTTTTTTCCTTCTATTAGCTTATGTTACATATTGTCTTCTTTTTTATTTTTTACCTTGCAAGGTTGATAGACTGTATGGCTGGAAAACTTGTCGCAATGCGCCAATTGTTAAGGCAATGAAGCAACAGTCGAAAGATGTACAAATCGAATTCAATATGAGGCTTACTCAGGTCTTGTATATTGCTTCCCTATATGCAAGGATGCATGTATGTTAGTGTGCATAATAAATTTTGGTTATTTT
This sequence comes from Fraxinus nigra, assembly GCA_903798295.1. Taxonomy (NCBI): domain Eukaryota; kingdom Viridiplantae; phylum Streptophyta; class Magnoliopsida; order Lamiales; family Oleaceae; genus Fraxinus; species Fraxinus nigra. The sequence continues at coordinate 19,174 of CAIGRH010215849.1, read as the reverse complement.
AGGTTAGTGTGCATAATAAATTTTGGGTTAAGATTTCCCTGTTTTTTATTGGGAAAGGGAGGGGTGTTAATTCGGGCATATCTGTCTCTTTAATTTTTGCCATTTGATTGGACCGTATTATGTTGACACGATTTGAATGTTATAGGTTGTAACGCAGTTCAAGGAGCAAGGGATAAACACTGAGTTGTATTATAAAAACAAAGAAATGGGGGAGACATTCAGTATTGTTCCGACTAGTGCGATTAGGTTTGATTTGTTACTTCAGTTTGTTACCATTGTTAAGTGCTTTCCAGTTACTAGTTTTGAGTTTATGGTAACTTAATATCTAATAACTATACTCCATTTCATAGCATCCTGACTCTAGTTTTTACATCTGTGCCAGTGGTGAAGGCATCCCTGACATGTTACTACTGCTAGTGCAATGGGCTCAAAAAACTATGGTCGAGAAACTTACTTACAGTAATGAAGTGCAGGTTTTCTTCTTTTCATTTTTTGTCCATGCTTGAGAGAAATGAAGTGTGTGTGAATACTGACAATGGGTCGCAACTCGATGGCAGTGTACTGTTTTGGAGGTTAAGGTTATTGAAGGTCATGGAACAACCATTGATGTGGTGTTAGTCAATGGTGTGCTTCACGAAGGAGATCAAATAGTTGTTTGTGGGATGCAGGCAAGTATCTGATGATTATGGTCTCTTAATTAAACTCAATGCTATTATCCAAATCTTACACTAGATTATGCTTCTTAGGGACCAATTGTTACAACAATTCGAGCATTATTAACCCCCCATCCAATGAAGGAGCTCAGAGTCAAGGTAAAGATTGCTTTGGGTGTTGTTACTCAGTTTTTAAGCTAAGTCATTTCACTTTCCTTTTTTCTCTACCTTAAATTATTAATGACAACTTAAGAGGATGTGGAGCTAGGATAACGTGTAATTGGTATTTATGCATAGATGCACTTTTTAAGGGCTACATTTTGATAGTTAAATTATTGTTGTTTGTTGTGTCAGTGTAAATTGGAATTGAAAGTCCTTCATGTTCTTTGCTACTGGATCTGCAAGAAAACGCCCTTTGAAAAACCATTATCATGTTTGAAATCTGTGTAAGAGCCTAACAGAACACACAAGCTCTGCTAAATTGGGCGTGCCTCTGCGAGGGTGCTTCAGGTGTATGCCTAAAGAAACTAACAAAACCATAAAAGATTATACTCATAATAAACTGTAGACCATCTAAAAAATAACATAATAGAACATTCAACAAAATTAGAAGTCTACTATGTAACTAGAAACATAAAATGGATCGAGAAAGTAGCAAAGAATAAATAAGCTCACGTAACAAGTCCACTAATCCATGGCTAGACCTACAGTCTAAAACAAATGAAATAACTGACCATTTATGAAGTTTTCTTACTTTCACTTAAAAAGAAAAGAAAATGCTCGTGAAAATCAAAAAGGCCAAGACACCAGCGAGAAAAATATGAAAGAGACAAGAACAGTGAAGTTACTTATTGGTCTGGTAACTTCACAGTCGCCTAGCACTTGTCATTTGCTGTTGAGAAGTTGCAATTTCACTTGGGAGGGGGTCACACTACAATTGCAAGAATAGAGGGCTAGAGCATGCATAGGCTCTTCTCTCGTTCGTCAATTTTATTCATTTTAGTTTTTGGCTGTATATTTTTCGAACTCTCAAACAACCTTCTAACGTTCTGGGCCATAGAAAACAAGCCCAAAAAGTGAAGATTAGTAATAAGAACCTGAGAAATAGCAAGATTAAAGACTAAAAAGTACAATGCATGGCTCGGCTGTATTTTAGCAAGCACCATGGTAAGACGTAAGCCTTGAGCAAGGGCACTTGTTCTGTAAGATTTGTAACTCCTAACTGAAGCACTAATATTATTGGATTTTTATTCCAATAGCTATTACTTTTAGATTATCATACTTAACGTCTTGTTTCAGGGGGAAGTTATAAACCAAAAATGTTGCTGATTTTTATCGTGATTCTTAACAAATTATTGCCAAAATAAAATGAAGTATAAAGAGTTCAAATTTAGCAAAGTGTTGGCATTGTTTTTTCTCTTTCTTGGCCTTTATGTTGGATTACATGTTTGTTGCTACCCTAAAATATGCATTGGGAGTGCCTTGTGCCCTGTAGGTAATGCCCAAGAAGCTGGAGCTCGATCATTTATCTCGGTGATGCACATTTTCTAGCGACCAATATTTTTTAGGGATGGCAACGGGGCGGTTACCCGTTTAAGGCGGGGCGGGGCCCTTGTCGCATTTATTACCCCGTTTATTTATTTTAAGTTTTTGATAATTTGTTTTATTGTTCCCATTCATTAGATTGAGACAAATAATTTTAGTTACCATTTTCTATTAAAACTAATAAGATTTCATGAAATTTTCCATTTAAAGTATTGAATTCTAAAAAAAATTAAAATTGGGCAGGGCACCCGTTACCCGTCCCCGGCCCTGACCCGAATACCCAATTAAGCGGGTAATCCCTGCCCCGTTCGGGGCGGGGCCCGTGGGTATCGGGTTTGTCGGGATTTTTTTGCCATCCCTAATATTTTTTTCTTTTTTTCTCCTTTTTAGAAAATGAAATTTCATATAACCTGTCAATGGCGAACGGCATAAGGTTAATAATTCCATATTTCCATGTATTTTATTCGGTTCAGACACTTGGTGTCTATGATAGAATGACGTATGCAAAAACTTCTATGTAAATTTCTGAGGAATGTTTTTCTTAACCATCCTAGAGATCTCACAAAGAAATTAGTGGAAAACCACTGGTTGTGCTTGGTGTTATTTTTGTTCTATGCGAATTTTTCTCTACATGAATTTACCTGTTAATAAAAACATAGCATAGATTTAATAATTACGAGTGTCTAGATCCTTAAACACGGTACATTTAGCAAGTTCAATATGCTCTATCTCTATCACGTAATTGGTATAAAAACGTAGTTGTGTTCAAATCTATTCCTCTTTAAAGAACTAGGTGCACATTGATTATTGGGTTCAGTTTCTATAAATAATGCTCAATTGGTTGTTTAATTTCAGGGAACTTATCTGCATCACAAAGAAATCAAGGCTGCACAGGGTATCAAGATTAGTGGTCAGGTAATTTTATTATTCCAAGGAAGTGTAATTATATTACCTGCGTTCTTTTGCAGTTGTTCCGTCGTTTCAATAAGATGTCAATAGAAAATGTAGTTCAAACGAGTGACCTCGAGTGAAATATGACTGTTACAAAGAGTTTTTAGTGCAGATTTAATATAGATATACTAAAGAAGCATGGAATGGTATATAGATGGAATAGCATTGGGACTCCTTAATGTGGATTGCATAGGGGTGGAGAGGACGTGAATTTTATGTGCTACTTCTTATTGCATCATAATGGAATAAAGCAAACCAATAAGTAATCCGAAAAATCTACAAGTGAAGTTTGTCAACCCCTACTTCTGCTTTGACATAAGGTTACTTGATTTACGAAAATAGTTGGACTAAGTGGTTATGCACATTACCTTTTGCAACTTCCTAAGTCAAGCCATTTCCACTCTACAAGCCACCTTACACATGGCAAACAGACTAACTTATATCTGTTTTCTGTCAATAATTTCTTGTTTTCTTTTCTTAATTGTTTGGTCTCTAATTTTAGAGAGGAGATTAATGCTTATCAATTTATTTCGTATCATGGCTTGGTGTTAAAAACTGGTGAGGTTTTACATTTCCTTCCAGAAATGTTAAGAAGTGCACGGGAACCTACTTTCAATAGTCAAATCAATTATTTTTTGGAATAGTGAAAAAAAAGATAACTGTGAGTTTAGAAATTTGATTCTTTCACGACAGCTAATTTTTCATTTTGACATAATGCTTGATCTCTCGCTTCAAAAACCTTGATCTTCAAGTGCAAGCCATTGTCCCATTTACTATTTCTAGTTTGTACATTGCTGAGAACTCTTGAAGATATTCTCCCGTTAAAATTTATTTTGTTTTGTTGTATTCTTTAAGGGCCTTGATCATGCCATTGCTGGAACTGCACTTTATGTTGTGGGGCCTGATGATGATTTGGAAGACATCAAGGAAGCAGCCATGGACGACATCAGGTCAGTGATGAGCCGGATTGATAAAAGCGGTGAAGGAGTTTATGTTCAAGCATCCACCCTTGGTTCTCTGGAGGCCTTGCTGGAGTTCTTGAAGACCCCAGAAGTAAAGATACCTGTTAGTGGTATAGGCATAGGCCCCGTACATAAGAAGGATGTCATGAAGTCAAGTGTCATGCTAGAGAAGAAGAAAGAGTATGCAACAATTTTGGCTTTTGATGTTAAAGTCACACCAGAGGCTCGGGAACTTGCAGATGAACTTGGTGTCAAAATATTTATTGCTGATATTATATATCACTTATTTGATCAGTTCAAGGCCTATATTGATAACCTCAAGGAGGAAAAGAAACGGGAAACTGCTGAAGATGCAGTATTTCCTTGTGTTCTCAAGATTGTGCCAAATTGCATCTATAATAAGAAAGATCCCATTATTTTGGGAGTTGATGTTCTTGAAGGAATTATCAAGGTAGTATTATTGATGGGTTATTCTATATGTTTCTTGATATACTGAACAATATATGTGTTTGTTACGTATAGTTCCTTGCACTCTTTAGTTTCAGTTATCCATGAAGTATCTTATATAGGACTTGATTTTAGTAAATTTTAATTCTGGTGAAAATAAGTACATTATTAATAAGAAAGTAGATCCTTTCTTTTGATTTGTGCTCTCATGATTTGCTAACTTTTGAATCTTGCATATGTTGGGTTGGGTTCATAGTTGTTTGATTACATTTTTGGTTCTCTCATGATTTGCTACCTTCTCTCTAGATATATTTAGATGTATGATTGAATAGATCTGATGTCTTAAGTTATGCATTGTGCTTCTAGTCATCATTATATATGTTCATGAGAAGAGAAGTGCTTCCAAATTAAGTGGGTTCTTAGTGTATATATTTGATAATTCTTTTAGTTTATAGTTAGGACACAAATGATCATTCATCTCCTTTCTTCTTTCTGTTGCCCATGCATTCTCTCATTGTCCGACCACGTGGAAGTGTTCCATGCTTTCACTTCTAAGGGTTTATTCACTTTGCTTCAATTGCATTGTTCTATGTTCCCATGGGTCTTTGTCCGCTTGATTGCCTTGTATCTTTTATTTGGCTCATCATTCTACTTTCAAAACTTAAACAGGTTGGAACTCCAATATGTGTTCCCCAAAAGGATTTTATTGATATTGGTCGGATCGCTTCTGTGGAGAACAACCATAAGCCTCTGGACTATGCCAAGAAAGGACAAAATGTCGCTATTAAGGTATGATGCTGTTTTCCTATGCCTTGATCTTTGGTGCTTTTGTATAGCTTTTGATTGTTAGATGCTGAAGTACTGTAAGGGACTTTTGAAATGTATCTGGGGGAGCACAACTTTGGGAAGCACTATAAAATTTGGTAAAGCAAAAGGTTGCTGAGGCGGATTAACATCTATAGCCAATTATATTGTACCTTCAATCCAAGCTAGAGAACCACGTATCTTCCAAAGATGTGAATATTCAATTTTTTTTGGATACCCTGTACATACTTTTTAAGCCTTCTAAGACCAAAATGGCCAATATTTGGAGTAGAATACATAAACTGAAGTCTACGAAAACATGAGAATTGATACAGAAACAAATAAATCCTTTTGGAAGCTTTGAGAAAACAGAAGGAAAACTAATCAGAAACTATGAGAGAAGTAAATTAAGGCGCAAGCCTCACAAATGTGCCTCAAGGTGTAAGCTTTGAGGTGTTCTATGAGAGCCTCACATGAGCTGGGTTTTGAGGTGTAAGCCTTAAATATGTTTTTCTAAACAATGGTAGTGAGGACTCCGGTTGCATATTATCTGCTAATAATGGTTTACCTGTTTATCTTGGGAGACATCAATGCAAACTTCATTTAGGATGAGATTTTGGAATGTCTTTTTATTGTGGATCTGGCCCTTGTATCTCAAATTTTGTCATCAAAATTATAACACGTTTATATTGCATAGTATTGTTACAAGTGATGTATCGTACATTTACACCGACAGTTGAGGATTGTGAAACAAGTTAAAGGATTAAGGATTAATAATCTATCATAGAATATCGACACTAACAGTTGCCAATTATGAAGCATGAGGTTGATTCCTTGATTGCAGTCGTTGATAGATATAGGTGTAGTAATGTCCTCTTATATTAGGATATCATCTTTACTCTTTATGTTCTCATTATCCTGTCTTTTCTTTTCGGAAGTAGACCAACGAGATAAAGTCGTGACTTGGGGTTCATACTTGTATCATGTTTTAATGTGCTAATTGTTTCTCTTTGTGCGTATGGCTTACCAAAAGGTTAAGCCATGTAATTGGCACCTTTTAGTCAACACCCAGGATCGAACACTGATCTTGCCTAGTATGTATACGTCTTTTAGATGTGGTTCTGTAACAACCTTTTAATCTTCAAGAAGCAAACTTTATGGAGATGCAATATTTAAAAGGTGTAATCGGCATTTTGAGCTTGAACCCCAATTCTTTTAGTCCATCTCTTTCTGAACCTCAATTTTTTTGTGCATCCTCAGATAGTTAGCAGTAGTTCTGATGAACAGCAGAAGATGTTTGGCAGGCATTTTGAGCTTGAAGATGAGCTTGTCAGCCGAATTTCTAGGACATCAATTGATGTCCTTAAAGCTAATTATCGGGTATGGAAAAAATTCGACTTGGGTCTTTCTTTGTATGCAAGGAGAATACGCTCATTTTTCGCTCTAGGTCCATTTTAATTTTAAGCATAGTTTTGCTGACTTGTGATTATCTACAGGATGACCTGTCCAATGAAGATTGGAGACTCCTGGTCAAATTAAAAAACCTTTTCAAGATTCAATAGTTTTGAGGATAAAACAGCATTAAGAAGTTGCCTTGAGCCTAACTGACAGGATGAAAGGACAGAGTCTAAGGGAGGAGAGCTTGACAGGAGAGAGCATAATAAGGCGAAAGTGATTCGTGAGATATGGCAGTGGCGAAACTTATTCCTGATTTACATTTTGCGCTGGGTGGCCTCTTGCCATTGGGATTGGTTACAGTTGCCTCTTGTAGCCCACTATGGTTTTGTTGTATGTTTCTTCTGCCGCGAGATTGGCCAGGTATAGAGGAAAATAATTATAAAGATGGGACGATGTTCAACTGTTTTTTGAACATGTAAACGATAGCAAAATTTCTTGTACGATTTGATTTTAAACGAGGAAATAAAGTTTTATTTATAAATCTGGCATTATGTTTTCGCTGAATGGACGTTGTCCATGCGTGATGAGAAGAGCTAATTGGCTGGCACAGAGAGTTGCCATTCAATAAAAAAGAACATTTGGGTCATCATAAATTTTTCTTGACATTTGAGTTTTCAATTCTAGAGTTTAGGAGCATCGGTCATGTGCTTCTAACGTAAAGAATATTTAATAAAATAACTATTATAGCCCATGTGTGGTTTTGCTAAAAATGTTAATAAAAATTTAAAGTCAAATTAACAATTAATTTTAATAACACATTTTATGAGATTCACAAATTTTGAACTGAACACGTCATTAATTTTTATGAATATCTATAAAAAATTAATCATCTCACTAGTTTCACAACAAAAATGAAAAAAAGGGACGATCAAAGTTATAAAATAAGTATTATTGTAGTGGGGGTTTCAAACACTTTAAGCTCCTATTTGATCCACATTCTTCTCAAAATTCATTTTCAATCACATATTCTTCAATAAAATAATATTATGCGCAAATTCAAAATCTATCCTTATTTTTTAATCACATATTTTTCATCCCATCACATCATAAAATGCATTCTTTTCTTAATAATTTACATCAAACACCCCTAAAACTGGGAAGATTATGTCCAGACCTTTAGATTGTCATTGTGGAGATTTCAAGCTCTTCAATAAAAGGACCCTAGGCACGTTTGTTGACCAAAAATAATCATCTGACCATAATTTGACAAATTTTAAAGGAAGGACAAAATGATATTTTAACTTTAATTAATTAGAAAAAGGAAAATATGCATAGAAGGTGTCAAACCTTTCAAAAATGAGCAACTTAGGTCCTAAACCTTTTATGAACGTGCCTTCAAAGGATTTCTAACTATTTTCATTTAAGAATTTGTAAATTGGCAAAAATATTCATATTTCTCGATCCACATTACCACTCAACTCCAACGCCTAAACCTACTAGGGCTGGGTATGAGTCAGTTCAGTTCTGAAGAGAACCGAATCGACCCAAAAATTTCGGGTATTTAATAAATGGAACCGTCAGGTCCAAATATAATTATGGAACCGTTCGAGTCCGGTTCCATTCGATTCGGTGATGTTAGGTTCTGTACCATAATTAGATTTTTTAAAATTTACATCAACACTACATAAATACAACTAATGACTTGTTCATTCGTAACTTTTATCAATTAACGTATCTCAATTTACAAATATATAAATAACAAACTGTCCAATAAGATTAATTCAATGTATATAAATATCAAAAAGTAGATACTAATATTAAAACATCGGTGATCCATATTAATAATTCATTTACTTCAAGTTGCCTACATAAAGAAAATGAAATATAAATTAAAAGTTAAAAAAATAAAATAATTTAATTAATTCAATATAAAAAATTATTTAGATTCGATTCTTCGGTTCTTGGTTTAGAACCAAGAACCGACCCAAACTCATCAGTTCTCGATTTAGATACCTGTTCGGATATTTAACTTATGAAGAACCGCTCGATTCGGGTTCGGAAGTTTTGTCCCGCCCTAAACCCTACTCAACTCCATGTTGACTGATTGAACGTCAATGAAATTGCTGCAACTGTGGATTAGAGGGGAAGCCAGCCATTTCTTGATATTCTTATTGCTTTGTCCTAAAGTGCATTCTGAAAAAATGGATTTCAAATTCTGTGTCAATCCAATCCTTGCTCATTCTCTTACTCTGGCAGACTTTATTGTTATAGTGCTGTGGAGACGAAATGCAGCCAATTTTTTTATGGATGGATTATGCTTGTAGATATCTGTTTTTCACATATTGTCTAGTAATTTCACCAAACGTGCATTTGTTGTGGTGCAAGCAAAATCCTTGATTTTCAATTTCAAATAATTGGTTTTAATAATGAGTATTAGCCTTTCTAATGAATATTTTCATTGCAATATTTGGTCGTAAGATACTATGCTTTGAAGAATCATGCCTTACGAATAAATACTACCGAAAAAATTAACAAATTTTTATTTAGTTGTTGATTAACAAATCAAGTCTTAGTTTCAACGAATTTGATTCTAGCAATTTCTCTCATCAATCTTAATCTCAATAATTTATAATGTGGAATTATTTTGTCAAGATTCCAACAAATTTTCCTAGGAAATGTTATAAAAAAAACTAAACGTTTGACATCCCAGTCGAAAAGGTTGCAAAGGAAAGTGCGTTATCGAATAAACAAACATTTGGCGGATCAATTCTGCATTGTACATTTGATCAAATATGCCATTGAAGTTGATGAAAGGGCATCTATTATCAACAAATTAAGCCGTACATAATATCATCTTCGCTATTTATTTTAGATTTCAAATCCTGGCTGGCCTCCATTAGAAGGCCATAGAAGACATTAACAAGGTTGGGCAATTGCACAATCATGAAAGACAGGAAAACATCTATGCCTCAGTTCAATCCTATCCAATACTGTGTATCTGAATTCTGCCAAATGTTTGTTTATTAAATAACGGACTTTCTTTTGCAACCTTGTCGACTGGGATGTCAAATTTTAATGTATAGATTTTGATAACATTTCCTAAGAAAATTTGTTGCAATCTTTAAAGCAATAGGGTTTCAGAAATGTAATGGAAATAAACCTACACGTACACAGATCATTCTTCTTCAATGGCAAAAAAATAACAGACTTCATCCAATATCTCATGCAGAAAACAATATCAAACATGCAACAAGACCAAGATTCAAAATGTAATTTTCTGGCCTACTATTATTAATGACATAGTTACCCTGGTTGTTATACCTTCGTTACTCTCCAATCAGTATCCTTTCAACATAGGAGATTTTCAAATTTGCCATAATGGAAAAGGCCAAGTGAACAAAACGAGATGGAAATAAATTCCGGTCTCAGATGAAGTTTCTGATATCTAAAGACTTCACATCCGGCATCTCTTCATCCTTGAACTCTTCCCTGTAAATATTTAAATGAAATAAACTCTCTGAATACAAATTGTATGTAACAAAATTGAGGCTGGGTAGAGAGGGGGAGAGGAGAAGGATTCCAAGGCAGAGGATATAAAGACCCACTAAGATTGTAACAAAATAAAACCCTGTAGAATCCAGACCTCTTCTTCTGAGTATCCATTGCTTCAAGAGCATCCTTCTTCAGCTCCTCCAGCTGTGCTTTTGCAATTTTGTGTTCCAACTGCTCCTCATATTTGGGCAGGTCTTCTCTACGAATTCCAAGCCTACACGACCGCAAGTGGAAAACTCAGAGAAAGTATAATCAGGTGACAAAGAGCCAGAATTAAACAATGCAATAGATTTATCATGATGATCAGCCTCTGAAATTTGTTGACGTGAACTGGCCTCGTCATATTCAATTAAGCGAGTTATCAAGTCCTATGTTGATCACTAAACTTCATTTTGTTTTAACTTGGTTACTAAGTTTAATTTTTGTTTCAAGTTGTTAACTAAACTTAAACATTTGTTACAATTTAGTCATTCTATCCACGTTGGTAAACTTAGTAAATGGCAAATCTGATGTTACAGTCTATTTATGCATCACCTTTTCTGCTATGTCAAATTCGAAGATATCGACCAAGTAACAAAAGCGTAACAAAGTTTAAGTACAGTAAAAAAAAATGTAGTGACCAACATGAATTTTCGCTGAAACTTTGGTGACCTCTAGTATTTAATGCTTTAAAGTATCGATCGAAGATTTTGTAAGCTTGCCTCCTGGGACTTACTTTTGGTTGATTTTATCAAACTCTGCCATAAGGAGGGCGATTCCCTTTTTATCATTCCTCAAAAGAGGCTTCTTCAGTGCTTTCTCAACTTTGTCCAATGCATCCATCATCATAGACTCTGCACCCAGTTCATCAGTAAGGCCTCTCCTGGAGAAAGAAAGAAAATGAATACAAGTGGAGTAAAAATAGATGGAATGAGCAACAAAATAAATCCTCCAGTACAAAACATTATCCCATATTGTTTTAACGTGGGAAATCAAGAATCACATAATTTCTATATTCAAATATCTATTTCTGCAAAATTATGATGTAGACTGTAGAGAAAAATCATCTAGAAACATAGAAGAAATACAAAACCTATATCGCGAACAATTAAGGGGCGCTTAAAGCGCAATGCAGCAGATAAAGTGGAAATACATACTTGATCCTTATCTCCTTCAATGTCAGCATATATGTTCGAGCATCTGGAATACCTTGTGTTCTTGTTTCAATAGTGTATTTGATCCTCTGCGACTCCGAAAAGAGATCAGCCCTGAAGGTACAATAAATTCAAATAATCAGCAAACAAGGCTGTATGATGAGGAAGGCTCAATAATAGGATGCTTATATATTTTTTGGAAGGATCAAAGCATGCGATTTTTCAAAAATACAAGGAAATAGATTCATCAACTTATAAGAAACAAAAGATACAGTCTAAGGATGATTCCATGAATCCACAAGTACAAACAATGAAGAAAAATATAAAAACCACAAGCAGCAAAAGACTACGAGTATAAGTAAATAGAATATAACTTATGGAAGTGCATCTATGACCAGCATAGTGATCAAACAATCACCCACTCTGTATATAATAATAATACCTCACAATAAGTTGATAATATATCTCAATGCTCCTATAGCTGTGTTACTTGTGTGAAAATGAGAGACCACAAACGCGTGCAAGAAACGATGACCAAAACATAGGTCCAACAGATAAATAGCTGTGATGCACTTTTCACTGAGACACTATACAGTGAGGACTTTTCTAAAATTTTACTTGCCCATTCTCTTTTCTTTGAAAGATATTTATCAATTCGTTAAATACAAATACACAAACAACAACCGAGATTGACAAGAAAATCTTACTTCTCTCTTACAGTCTTCATGACTTTGGCATATTCAGCCACTGCAGTGGGATTGTCAGGATCTATGGTGATCTTTTCTTTTCTGAGAATCCCAAGGGCTGTCTCAAATTTTTTCTTAACCTCCAGAAAAATGCCCTTCAGCATCTCTTCAAATATATGTGCAACAGTCAGAAGCTCACAAATTTACAACAATATAAGTAGCACATAATCCAGTTGGCTAATGAAACATCTGATATAGCGTGACCTTAAAATTGCTAATAAAAGACAAATATTAATACTATTCATCAACAGCTATAGACAAATCTAGAAAGAAATTGGGAATCCTTTAGGTTATAGCAAATAAGATGATGCTGATAATAAGATTAAGGCAATCCTACAATAGTAGAATTATTTGAATAAATATTCGTATTTTAAAAATAAGACTGTCCCTAGCCAGAAGCTCCAAACAAGCATGAGTAAAATCAAATGATGCAAAAGGTTTTATGATGAGATTCAACAGAACAAGTTCCAAGTCAGCACAAATCCCCGACAGCGTTCGCTCCTTCAAGCAGATACCTCAAGTAATATCATGAGTATTTATTCACCAATCATGTTTGGTAAGATAGATTTGATATGCACTGTTAACGTTTGGCATGGTTTTTGCTTTTCCTTGCTTCCTGTAAAAAGGTTTTTGAAGGAAGCTACCTTAATTTTTAAACTAATTTTTAAAAGTATTTCCTATTCCAGAAGTATTTTTAAAGGAAGTCATGTTGAACCAACTTCCTCTAAAAACACTTCCAACTAGAAAATGTACTTCATAAAATTAGCCAAATGTGTCCAACAGCTGTTTTTGGGTCTCAAAAGTTCATTTTGACATTTCAAAAGCCCGTGCCAAACGGGCCTAAGAAAGAAAAAGAAATTATAATCTTGGAGATTGTACTGTCGAGTACCGCCTAATACTACACAGAAAATGTGCACGCAATGTTATTATCCAGTACCTTTTACCTTTCCTTACACGTGTAACACCACCAATTCCAAGAAAAAACTACTTCTTTTGTTCTTAAACGCATTTTGAGAAATACTAAAGTATTTAACACCTTCTCTATTCAATAGCTTTAAAACACATGTTCAAAGCTCTACAATAAACAGTAAGAACATTATCTCAAAATTTGACAATTCTCAATTTCAGGTTTCTTTCTTTCGGTTTCTTTTTTGTTATTTTTGAGCATGTGCTGCCAAAGGTGGATGGGAGATGAATCAACTTAGCCAGTGTGTAAATTAAAATCATAAGTATAAGATGAAGAGCCGACCATTGTACTCTACTTCCAGGTTAAAAACGAAAAAAGATACCAAAGACTATGATGGCTTGAATCTTCTCCTAACCACCCCATGTAACAGACATACAAGCCAACAAATATAAGTATATAAACCAGGCACAAGGATTTGAGGAAATGTAGTTACGTCTTTTTCCCAAATTCGTCACATTTATAAAAATATAAATGATCATTGCAAGCATCTCCGAAATGAATGAAGTGAAATGCAAGAGTGAAAGAATTTAAAATACTGCACAAACAACAAAACGGAGCCTTATCTAGCTATCCCAACTACAATGGAATTACAAAAATAGTTGTAAAGATTTCATTACCAAAATTCCAATAGATTTGTACCTTTATCCCTGCTTGCTTGCTCTTTGATAAGTCATCTAACTTGGTAATCAATACATGAATTCTTTAACTAGCAGTACAAGCACGTCTGACCAAAAGTCGATTTGGGAATCAGAACATGCTAAGTAATAACTTAATCCTCTACAACACATGGCATTCCCATCTATGTCATTATTACATAACTCCTCCGTGCAAGTGCTAGTTGATGACTATTTATATAGCCCTTGTTTGATGGGGATTAAAATTAGATTTTCAGCAGATTTTTTAAAAAAAAAATTAATGAAAAATGTGATTGAAAAGTTGTGGGTCTATAAAATATGTGGTTAAAATTAATTGTTGAATTTGACTTAGGTAAGCAGCACTTTTCCTGCCATTATATGTATTGAAATGTTGCTCAACGTAGTTCATGCACATTCATCAGATGTCAATAGATTACGGTATTTCAGACATGTTAATCAATTTCCACAACACTAGCACCGGCAAGCATGACTGATATCAAGACTACTTTATTAACCTTTCCTACTATTCAGTCTCGACCTGTCAAAATATAGTTTCTACATATATATACCGAAAGATCATTTTCAAGCATTACGCTTTGACTTTGCATTTGCATTTTCGTCATCATCAACATAGAGTGTAATCAATCGTACGGAAACCAATGTATCCAGAGCTGGCTAACGAAAACGACAATAATAGTAACAAGAGAATAATCCAAAATATTACAACTCACCATCACCCTTTAACGAAGGGGGAGCACTGCCAGCTCCTTTAGCAAATGAACGGGCCGGAATCGCATGCTCCAGTCGCATAAAACTCTGCCCATTGTATATAAATAACAAAAAAACTATTAATACAGAAAAGAAAATCTTCACCGAATCACAGGAGGAAAAGCCCAGTTTTTTAAATTGCTTCTTCTAATAAAACCAAACCCCTTCATGCGTTAAATTAAAAAAAGAAAAAAAAATCATATATTGTTGGGTGGGATCGAGAAGATCGACTGATCTGAAGAAATTCAAGAAACAAAAGACAATAGAAAAAATAATAAGACCTGGCGAGTGGATCTGGAAAATAATCGGGTGGCGAAAGCCATTTATGCACTGGAAGTCTGAGAACTATTTGCTGTTTCTTTCGGTTCTGGTTTGCAGGGGAAATGAAGGGGAATAACTATAGGAGAAGATGTCAACGGCGTCGTATTTGCATATTTGACTGCAATCTTGTGGGCCACTCGGGTCATGAATCCGGGTAAGCCCGAAGAAGGACCGGTAGAGCCGGCCTGTATCCTGTTTTGTTTTAGGGAACAATACATAAATAAGCTGTTTACTTTACACCACTTCAAATATACAAAAAACAAGTTCTCAATTTCAAAAATCAGGTTTTTCAATTTTTTATTTATGAAATAATAATTATTAAATATTTAATTATAATATAATAAAATTACCCCACACCACCTCTACTACCCCTACCGCTCCGGGGACTATTCTGGCCACCGTTCCGATTACAACTCTTCTCCGACGACTGTTCAGGCGACGTTCCGACGACTGCTCCGATTCCGATAAGTGGTCGCACTTAAAATTTTGTAGGTCACAATTCAAAATTTTCATGGCTCACAATTTGTTCATTCAGTCACAACTTAAAAAACTTAGAAGTCACAAATTGTTAATCGGTTACATATCACAAAATTAAGTCACATTACTTATTTTATGGTCACAAACATCACATAAATTGAACATAAATTATATTGAGCTCACAATTTATCAAATTAATGGTCACATATTAATAATTTTTAGGCCACACATCATGCATTGGTCACATTTTATTTAATTCATTGGTTACATATTATTTATTAGTCGCCACCAACCAAATTATTGGTTACAAACAACCAAATCATTTGTGACCACCATCAAAATCATTTGTGACTATCTCTTCGCCACTGCCTCCACTAGTAGCACCACCACTATCGCCGCCCAATAGTAACATCAACATCTCAAAATCGACGTCAAACCGCACCCAAACAGATTTGCACGTAACTGCACCCAAACAGATCTGCATGTAACCGCACTCAAATAGATCTACACCTCTACGATCGCTGCACCCACACAACCGCACCCCCGCCACACCCCACGCATACACACCACTAAAAAACATATCTGCACCTCCACCACCGCGTCCGCGCACACCCCAACTGCAACTGGTTCACCACTAAAAAACAGATATGCACCCATGCACACACCCTCGACCATCACAACAGGCGTACACGCACGCGCACACACAGCCACCGCAACCATGGCACAACCATTGCAACACCGCACCACTCGCATTAAAAAAAGAGAGAAACACTAGAGATAGAAGGACCGCAGTGTCGGCGGTGGAGTCCGGACAGAAAAGAGACGAGATGGAGAGTGAAGACGAGAGGGGAGTCGTTGCGAGGAGAAGAATCGTCGAAGGTTGTTGCGGCAGCGGCTTTTGAGTATAGAACGACGGCGGCCATGAGTAGATGGGCAATAACCCTTATTCGCCGACGAGGAGATGTGTGGTTGGGTGGCGGCTTTTACGCACACAGACGGGGAGGAGAGAATGGGATGGAGGTGGAATGGATTTTAGGGTTGATTTGTGTTATTTTAATTGGGAAGAAAATTTTATAATTAATATTAAATTAAATATAAAAAACGTGATTTTTGAAAAGTTAAACTTGTGATGTGATTTTTGAAAATGTAAATCTAAAACCAGGGATGGGTGTAATTTCCTCTTTGTTTTATTTTATTTTATTTATTTATTATTATTATTATTATTATTTTACATTTGTGCATGTATCATCGACTAGAGGCATAAATCAAGTAGGCATTACAACATAATGGATATTTAAAGAATTGTTTGAAGATGAAATTTATATTCTTTTATTGATTATCGAAAAAAGTTCATATTGTCACGGGTTTAATGTGACAACAATAAGACAATTATGTATAACACGTAATTAACTCACTTCGTTACTTCAATGACGATAGAGGATGAAATATCATCAATATTGGACTTGGACTTGGAGATAAGCACTAGAGAAAAAGTAGAATTCAAGATCGAAAAAAAAAAGAACGTTTAATTCACTAGCACTTTATTTATAACAAGGGGAAAACGATAAACTTGCATTACGTCTTTAGAATTCTAAATTTCAAAAAGGTACTCATTAGAGTATTATCTAGATATAAAGACTCTACACTTATCAATATCAAATTTTGTGATTGTAATGTATACACTACTTCACGTGACGACTAATAAGGTCTTAGTTGTATTGCATTTGAGTGTATTAGCAAAAAGAAATTGTTAACACACTATGCTTGCTTGAGAAACTCTTTCCAAATCTCTTTTCAAAAAGACAAGTTTGCTTGAGCTCATGATTAAAAATAAGTACTCATCCTATCGCGAAAACGATAAGCATCAACTCTAACGCTCATAATGATGCATATTACTTTGTTTCAATGGGTGATGAATGAATAGACCCATTATGTCCACATATGATATTTGTCCGTCGCGTGGATTTTTTTGTCCGTATGGATTGTTGAATTTTAAAATTTAAAAGGCAATTGATGAGTAACTTTGTCTAAAAGTAGGTGAACAGTCGATAATTTTTTATTTTTGGGTGAACAACTAGTAACCGAAGTCATATAGTAGTGATTAACTATTAAATTAACTTTTTCCTACTAAGGCAATAGGTTAGGGACACATCTGCCACCTCATCAAACGTGCCACCTGGACAATCTCGTCTGATTAATGTTAGCTTTTGTTCGCAAGTAGTTTCATTGCATTGTTTGAGGAGCCGTTGCATCGTGGATAGTTTATGTATATGGACAATTCTATTTGTACATAAATTGATGACAATGGAGGTTGACAACCTTTCACATACATGTGGGCCCCACGTGATTAAAAAATTCCAAAAAAAGTGGGTCTTCCCTATTGTGAGTGTTGGTCATCATTCATTGTCATCCACCATTGTACATGTGGCATGGTTTTATGTATATTGTTGACTTTTGTCTTCTGTCAAGGAGCAATAACAATGGATATCCTAATTTTAAATTTTGAATTATTTGCTTTGCTCGACGAAAAGAAAATAAATATTATATGTGTGTGTTTGATTGTGAACAAGAAATTTGCATGGAAAAAAAAACTTTAGACAATTCAATAGCTTTTAACTTATTTGTATGTATATTATTAATTAAACGTGTCTGATTGATTTAGTTTTCAACCTAAAAAGTATTATACTTGTTTATTTTTTTATTGGTTGGTAGATGAGAGAGTGTGGATAGATGAGAGAGGGAAAGCGAGAGAGAATTACATGAAAAATAAAAACTATTTATCCTTAAATAAAATATTTTCCTCGTTTTCAAAGAAAATATGGTCACATGATCAAAAGTAGGAAGATATTTTTTCGTGAAAAAATTATCAATTAAACAATACAAAAGTAAAAAAGAAATTGGTGGAAAAAACATATTTTTCATGAAAAAGTGTTGACAATCTAACGGGCACTATAAGAGAAAATAGAAAGAGAAAAAGGGAATAACTTTATAAAAATAAAGAATAAAAAAAGACATTTCTTTGTTATTCCACCATCATCTTGTCAACTATTCAATGTTGCCGTTAGGAGCAACTACGATTCGATTTGAAACTGTTTTTCAAATCAAATCATTTAAAGAGATTTGGAATTTTTCCAAAGAAAACCAAATCACTTTAATTTTCAAATCAAACCGATCCAACCCACGTTTTTCGATTTGGTTTGATTTAAAATCACTATTTAATAAACAAAAAATATAAAATAAGTTAAATTACAAAAATTAGCCTAAGATTTCACATTAAAACATAAATAATATCGTTAAAAATATTACAAATCAAAGTCCTATAATTTTAATCATAATAATTTATAATGCAACAACATGATAAAAATATTTTAATATTTTAGTCGATACTAATTGGCGAAATATCTGTAAGTGTAATACACGATTCATTCTATCCATAAAGATAAAAATATAGTAAATAAATTCATTGATTATAATTTTACGATACAAAAAACTAATAAATGAAAATGAATAGAAGGATCAAATATGATAACTCCTTTTATGACATTTTATGAATCATTCAATGTTTCTATCTCATTCAAATATTGACGAATCACTATTGAGTTTTGTTGACCCCAAAAAATGAACTCAACAGATATTGGACCTACTCTTGCCACGTTAAGTACATATCCAGCGTGTTTCTATCGAAACGGAATCGGTAGTCAGACTGGAATGAACGTGGGAGACACTTTTCGGCGAGAGACAAAATGTTCGGACCACGGCGGTTCACTTACAACAATATTCGCACTATCAATGAATATCTCTGCGATCTTCCTTCT
>CAIGRH010215824.1:0-16522 GCA_903798295.1 Fraxinus nigra | reverse complement strand
GCAATGGAAACAAATTATATTCCCTATTGTAACAAATTATATCCTTTTAATGGATAATTTCCATGAAAAATAAAGTGAAACGAATACCAAAAGATCCAAAATTTCAATATATTCAAAGTGAAAAATTATACCAATCAAACACAATTAATTGACAATTCTCAATAAAACAAGCTCTAGACAATTAAATTCCATAGAATTCATTTTCTTTTCACCCAAATTTCATTTTTACAATCAAACGGACCCTAAGAGTTTTTTTTAATAATATTAAACGTATTTAGTTATAGAAAATTGTCATGCCCTGTAATATGCGAAGCCTTCACATAAGCACCAAAGGTGGGACATGTGGCTAATCCATGCGTCATTCGCAGTGCTTTGCGAATCCATATAACCCACCATCCCTCGCCTTCGTCATTGTTATCATCCACGTGGTCTTCACACAAGATCGCTTTCCGACAAAGGCATTTACTGAATGCCAAAGGATCACTACAAAAAAAAGCGGCTTCAGCAACGGAATTATCTGTCGCTGAAGCCCCGAAATCCATTGGAAATGACCTTCAGAGACAGATTTCGCCCGTCGGCAAACACCCCGCCGGTAAATTTAGCAACGGATTATATTAGCCGTCGGTGAATAGCGACGAAAATAAACCGTCGCAAATTACCTACGGATTTTTCCGTCGCAATTACCTACGGATTATTTTGCGTCGATGATTAGCAACGGGAGTTCTGTCGTTATTTCCGTCGCTAATTTGAATGAAAATTAAAATATATATATATATATCTCCCCAAAACTAAGAACGTGTTGAATTGAATATTTCACTTAACATTTACATAACAACAGTTAAATTTCCAATCTGGGGTGGAATTGATCCTGTTAGCCCGTTTGAAGACAAATCCAAGACCTTGAGGTTTTTCAATTTGCCAATTTCCTTAGGTATTGTACCCATCATCATATTCCCTTGCAAAATTCTGTTAATCAATGGCACACATAAAGTTTAAATTAAACACATTCAGTTCTAAAAGAAGTCTAGTAAATCAGCATTACATCAACAGTAAAAATTGAAAAATAATTTGAGGACACTGCAAAACTTACAATTCTTGCAAAGTTGATAGTAGACATAACTCTGGTGCAATGAAACCCCTTAAGGACGCCCCCGATATGTTACTGCAACATGGAGCAAGATCATAAATGAGAATTCAAGTTTGGCAATAATGAGAATTCAAGTTTGGCAATTCAAGGTTCAACATGGTTAAGAGGAGTAATTTGTCAAATTCTTTGGGTTCCAAGCAATCTGGAGAAGGACTTTGGTAGACAAGTGATCTTAAATCCAACAAGTCAACCAGGCACATAATAAACATCAATTCAACCGACGTTGGTAGACAAGTGGTACAATTGATGTACAATTGTCAAAATTTTGCGCAAATCAAACAATTGAAACATTTCTGCTCTAATTTTCAAAACTC
Organism: Fraxinus nigra; assembly: GCA_903798295.1. Classification (NCBI taxonomy): domain Eukaryota; kingdom Viridiplantae; phylum Streptophyta; class Magnoliopsida; order Lamiales; family Oleaceae; genus Fraxinus; species Fraxinus nigra. The sequence continues at coordinate 15,061 of CAIGRH010215824.1, read as the reverse complement.
AGCACGAACCAAAATCCTCAAACTCAAACAAAGCAACCAGTGGTACTATTTACAAAATACAAGCGGGGACTAACAGAGGAATGAAGGAGGAGGTGGGGATCTCTTTTATAAATTAAATCAATTGTCATTTGGCTACATTATCATTCATTTCTTGCTATTTTGGCACTAATTCATAGAAACAATAGCCAAAAGAACTTCTTGAATGCCAGGAGGTGTATATACACATTCTTAAAAAGTTAAGCAGCAGAATACCAAACCTTGTACGTGAAGACCACCCTATGTTCTCAGTTAAGCGAGACTAATAGTGAAGTGATTCTAAATGCTGAAATCGATTGTTAAGCAGCAGAATACAAAACCTTGTATGTGAAGACCACCCTATGTTCTCAGTTAAGCGAGACTAATAGTGAAGCGATTCTAAATGCTGAAAACTTGCTGTAAAAAGAGAAGGATACAAGTAAAGTAAGGTCTTCCGAAGTAAACCATGTAGTAGGCAAAACAGACCAAATAATCATCCAGCCATTATCCACACTCAAATTCTCAATCACAATCATATATTAAGCACCATACCTTAATACCAAAATTGAGAACTAGAAAATCCCAAAAAACAATCTTTATTCCAAATAAAAAGAGGCAAGCCAAAAAAATGGGAACTTTGCATTCATAGCAATAATGACATTCAGGGAAAGAAAAAAAGGGCCAAACCCAGTAACTGAAACACTACAGATTGACAAAATCACAGACAAAAATGCAAATTACCTTAAAGTCGATACAGATTTTTGATGGGTAATCAATAAAATTAAGCCAACCTAACAGTAGATCAAAGATAAAAGCAATGAAGCAACGATCAGCATATATAAAGCGTGAAAAGGATGAAGAAGATTAATTTATAGAAAATGAAGAAAGAAACCTAAGAATGAAGGTCCACGCTGGACAGCGGACGCCGGACGGAGAAGTTTTCTCGCTCACGGCAGACGGGCTAGACTTTGGTCTCTGGACTAGAGTCGCCTCAGTAAGGCTGCAACTGTAGAGGCACAGTGGAGAGAAGTGAAGAGTTGGAAGTCTTCAAAGGGAATTTTTAGGTTTAAAAAAAAAAGAGAGAAAATGGGACCCCTAAAAATTCTGGGCCTGAGGCGGAGGCCTCTCCTCAAGTCCGACTCTGGCTGTTGCCCAGGTAATAACTCCTTTATTCAAATTGGTACCCAAACAAAATGTGCATAACAAACCAGAAATCAAATTGTACATTCTTTTATTAATGGCGTGTTCGGCATGACTTAAAATCCAATTAAAATGAAAAATATAGCCGTTATTGGGTCTCACTCGTCTAATAAAAGTCAACAATAACGACTAGTTTTTCAATTTTAATCCGATTTTAATTTCTACCGAAAACGCCCTTAGTAAATCAACACCGCAAGACGAGAGGTCATATCTCTTAACCTAGACATAATCAATTATTGGAAAAAAAAAATTGAAGACAAAAATCTCATTTCATCATATTCTGTTGCAAAGAGAATTACAACCCCCAACAATGAGTTAATACGAACCATCTTGCAAAAGAGTAGCAGCTCAAAATGGACCTTACAAAGCTACTATTACTAAAGGTTAAATCACTAACAGACGTAAAGAGTAGCAGCTCAAAATGGACTTTACAAAGCCTACTATTACTAAAGAACGAGAAACCCCACAGAGACTGTAAATACAGAAGAACAAGAGCTTCATCGAGCAGGTGCAGTTGCAACTTCATGAGGTACTATACTTGTAGTTGGAGCACCTGGAATTGCAATGGTGATAATGCAATGGGAGAAAGAGCTGCAGGGAAACCAAATAGCACTTGTCAAGAAAACTACAGACAACTTTGATGAGTCATATTATAAAAAGTAGAGGAAGAAAATGTATTACCATTTATTCATCACAAATCGAAGATAATATAGTCATTTCCAACCAAAAATACAGTCATTTTCTGAAATGTTTAGGCTGCACTAACATTCCTCCCAAATGCTTTAAATTGAAGAAACCTACAAGTTTCTAGCAACCAAAAATGCTAAAATGCTCAAAAAAAAAAATAAAAAAAAATAAAAAGCTGTAGATATGCACATAATCAGTTTCTTAGCACCCAAATCGAACCGGAAGAGCTTTAGCCGGCTTCAAATAGTGTGAGCTAGAGGACATGCGACATTTGATAGAAGGGTCGGAGATGTCGTCGGCGAGACGTTCACCGAAAATTTGGAGTTCGGGATTGCCGGTTCTCGCTTCTTAGCTACCCGGACTGGAAATGGTGAGTCTTGCCTAAATGGTGGAAATGTGGAGTATTGTTTAGGTTTTAGTTTTTGACTTTTTTATTTTTTATTTTATTAAAGCCACGTCAGCTTTTTAAAAAATCTGTAAAATGTCTGGCAAATTATCCTGTACTCACAGCTTAATTCAATTGTAGTGTTAAGTTTTAGGTTTGACAAGTCCACGTCACTTTAACTAATGACTCACTACAAATAATTTTATCTTATAATTTGTACACATGTCTCCACGTCTGTTTTGTGAATTGAGACGCTCTCACTTTTAAGAAAAAAACATGCCTAAATTGTGCTTTGAGCAAACAAGATATCAATTTAACTTGCAATTGATTTATAAATCTAAATTGATCCGATTATTTAGTAAGAAACATATAATTTAGCTACGGGACACAGAGGAAGAGACGATGCAGGCTGCAGCAAGGTGGCGTGGATAATGCTGGAAAATGGCAGCCTCCGAGCATTTGCGGTAAAAAATTACTATATTTTGGCTGCTGCCCAAATGGCTTCATCGGTTGAGGACGTGAACTTGATGGACTTATTGAAAGTTACGATGTTTATTCAAAATTACTTGTGCTAACATGTACGAATTAAGATTTCTATTTTGTTCAAAACGTTCTTGATAGATGTGGTGTGCGTAAGTTCTAAAAGAAGAGTTAACACACTTGGTACCTTTTTTTTATTAATATCTTCCTTTCGTTTTATATTGTAAATATATCAAATAATTCTTAACCCAACTTGAAAAATCTACAAGCCCAAACTCACTCCAAATGAGCCCGGGTGTGTGACTTGATGGACACTTGATCCCAGAAAAAAAGGACAATTGTCCTCCGGTGCATAATTCAGTGGTGCAAAGAACAAGAGTGAGGTAGTTTCAAATTGAGTTGGTAACTGCAGTGTGAGAGTTCAATTCCTGCATCTAACAATGTTTGGAATTTGACTCTTTGTGGGCATTAGTATGACATCTCTTATACCATGACTTGTTGAAGCATATCCCGCGATTTACTTCCTCTACGATATTTTGGGGACTGAGCAGTGGGGCCTCAAGGTTGGGTTCAAACTTTTTTTTGAAGAAAAGAAAAAAATAAAAGGATGATGACGTGGCAAATCAAAAACTCGAAAAATAAGCCAAAAGTTGACGTGGCAGTACATAATTGGAGTGAAGACAAGTAGTGACAGAGTGACAGCAATGCACTGAAACGGGAAGAAGTACTGTTCAACGCGCGCACGCTACACGGCCCATTTCAAAACCACCAACATTTTTCCTTTTATTTTTTTAATTTTTTTAAATCAATTCTCTTCTGTTCAACTGAAGAAGAGTAGATTCTGCGAAGAATTCCTTATCAAATCCCCCAAATTATCGATCTCGCAATCCTCATTTAAAACCTTAGCACCTCATTCTATTTATCATCTGGTAATTATTCTGCTCTGTTGAATTTTATGTAATCTCCTTTACCTGAGAGAGGTTTCATTAATTCTTACGTGGAACTTGTGGATTGGGTTTTATGTTATCTTTTCAAATCTTTACTTCACTTTTTCTTGTCAATTCGATCTGTTATATTCTGGATGTATTTTCAGGCCTATTTGAATTTTCTTCGAGCTTCTTCACTGTTGAGAGCTAAGGCAAAATATTTGATGTTAGAAGCTTAGTTTCTGACCGTCATTGTCAAAAGAACAAAATTCAAAATACAGCGACCAGGTTCAGGGGGCGACTTGCCCCTAGTTGGTGAGTCCAACTCATTCCCAGTGACGCGGAGGATGAACTCCTTCCAATCTGTTCCAATGGATGATGATATGGAGGGTGGTAACTTGGGGCCTTACCAAGAAAGGGCAAGGGTATTCCCTAACATGCGCACTAAACCATATACGCCCTTGGTAAGCGCATTCACAGCTTATTATCTCTAGCTTAGTGACAATTTATGTGCCAGTGGCATCATTGTACATGTGATTTTACTTTTTACCAACAATGCCTTATGCGTGCATTTTACTTTCTTCCGGAAAGAGTTCTTTTTTTGGTTTTTTCAGTTGCATATTCCATGGCTTCTATTCGTTGTAGGTTCTTGTTACTATTTTAATGTCGTAGCATAGCAGCATTGTGTCCCTTGCCTGGACTTAAACATCTGATTCTAATAAGGTAATACATTCATGTCGCATTAACCTACTCTAAACTATTTTTAGGATTTTTTTTGTTTTGTTTTGTTTTGTTTTGTTTTTTTATCACTGATTTGTCAACGTTCTTAAAAGTTGGGATTATTAGGAAAATATGCCCTGTAATAGATTCTCTGAGGCTCATGTTAATAAGATGGGATTGACAAACTGATTTGGTTATTTTATTGTACTAATTGTTAAGGTTCTAGAAATATTTTCCTTAATAAGCTTTCATGAAATATTTTTGTCAAAAGTGCAGTATAGTATTGCAGCTAAACTCCGTACACTTCTGGTGAAAATGTCTATGGTGGCAACCGTAAGTTTTAATTAAAAATGTGATGATGACTATTATTTGTTAACAGTGATGATTCTTTTCTATGTACACTTGAAAGATAAATAGAACGTTTCTAAACCATGCTTAATGCTTGCTAGAAAGGTAATGCCCAATATATACCTACAAAATGCTGGTGATAATAATTATTATCATGTTTATTCAAAATGCTTGGATTTCAAAAGGGGAATTAGGGTACAAGATTCTAGCGTAATTTTTTTTTTAGATTAATAAGAATGATATCATTCTTTGTTGGCTGTATGACGTGTTTTAGTTCTATATTTTCCTTTCGAAGTTTACGATGAATTAGTTAATTTTATGTTAGTTTAGAACTTATTCCGAACCTTATGTTAGTTTTGTACTTATAGCAAGAAGTAAATTTTAGAACTTGCTGTTACACTTCGAAAATCAAAATGAGTACATGGGCATAGTACACTTGGCAACATTAAAGTAGTCCATCAAACAATTTTTTGAAATGTCTTCTTTTAGTATTGTTCGAGAAGATGCTCACACCTGATATTGAGTTGTGAATTCCACTTTGAGAACCTCTGAGAATCTTTTTCTAATACCAGTTATTTAGTGATCGAAATTCGATGACAAATTTCATTTTCTTAATTCCTTATCAATTTCTTTATATGGAAAGCCATTATTTATTATAAGATCATCTGGGTCGAAAATCTTTGGTTACTCTGCTACCCATGTCAAGTCTTGAAAACCCTAGGAACTTCAGCTGATGAAGTTTGATTTAAAATATTTACTTGTACTCTGAAGAGTTTTGTACAGCTGATTTTGTAATCCTTAACTGCTGAATTTTTCTTGTATTATCTGCCTGCTATTATTTATTTATTGTTTTTTGTATTGATGAGTGGGCACTTGCTTTCTGCAGATCTTTCACCTCCTCATGAGAATAAATGTCCGTGTTCGTTTTGTGCTTATGCTCTTGGGATTTGGAGCTATCTTTTATATTGGTGCGAGCACCTCCCCAATCATTGTATTTGTCTTCTCAGTTTGCACAATCAGTTTTCTCCTGTCAATATATCTTACTCAGTGGGTCTTAGCAAAGGATGAGGGACCTCCTGCGATGGCCCAGGTATAGTTATTCTCACCCAGATGATTATAGGATTCAGTTATCAAATTACAATTTGGCTGTTGATAATTCTGGAATTTTCTTCAATATTCATGAAAGAGATTGACGGAAACCCCTCTACAAAAGAGAGTGCATATGGAACCATTTCTTTCTTCTTCTTTTTTTAATGTTGTAATTGAGCTATATTTCTTCGTCTAATATTTTTCAGGTGTATATGTTTATAAATTAAGGGTCCCTGAAAGTTACATTTAGTTTTGCACCCAGTTTTCCACTAGGTTGGGATCTACTACCTATGAAGTTTTACTTGATTTCCTCTGCCTTGGGATCAATGACAAAACGATATACATTGGCTCTATGTAATGTTAACTGTTAAAAAGTTATACTCTGTTGATGCAACCTTTTGTACCTTTATTGATTGGGTGCTTGGGGACCGGAATTGAGCATATACACGATACACGTGTAATTGCTACTTGGTAGTAAATGACGCGGATCTCTGCTTGGCTTTTATATTTCCCGTCTGAAGATACGAACTTGGAAATTTATTGTTCGTTCCTACTTCTTTTACGCCTTGCAAGTGAATGTAAAAAGGTTAGCTGCCTCAGAATTATGTTCAAGGTTATCTGATTTCCAAAGTAATTTCAAAAATAATCTTTTAGTTTGTCGGTTTAATTAAGAAATTTGACACGTGTTAAGGGGCCCATGGTAATGCATACATGTTGATGTTTGGTTTTTCTCAAGGATGGAATGCGCAAATAGATAATGGTCCTAAAATTCACCTATCAAAATATACATGCTAGACTCCTGTGTCTGAGGAAATTAGTATATCTTTCTTTCTCCATTATACTAACCTCAAACTCAGGCTTTCCTGTGATATGAAACTGATGCCGTATTGGTGGACACTCAAATATAGCTTCTGTTTCATCTCCTTCTCTGCTTTGTATATTGCATATTTTGTGAGGGGAGTTTTGACCTATTGTGGTTAACTAGGGGAAGCCTCACGTCTTACACTGCCAGAGAGGCTTACAGAGCCCTTTACTAATTTTCCTTCTTGCTTGTGCCTGTTGGTTTGTAGTTAATGGGCTTTGTCTGAGAGTAATCCATAAAGTAGTATACCAACTCTTGTTACAAGCATTGAATTTGAATGTAACTCATGAAAAGCAACCTTTTTTAATATCATCTTATTTTTTATTTTTTTAATATTTTGTTGGTCTTTAGCTTATCGTTTTACTTGTTAGATATCAGATGCTATACGTGATGGGGCTGAAGGTTTCTTTAGAACACAGTACGGAACTATCTCAAAGATGGCTGTGCTACTAGGTTTGGTGATCCTCGGCATATACTTGTTTCGCCATACAACGCCTCAGCAAGAGTCTTCTGGCCTAGGGAGGTGAGGATAGAATGACTTTAAAATTGGGATATAGTTTCAAGTTGTCATTTAAAATTGAAGGGTCCAAAACATAAATGGTAAACTCTGGCTATACTGATGCAGGTCAACGTCTGCATTTATTACTGTCGCTGCTTTTCTTCTTGGGGCCTTGTGTTCTGGTATTGCTGGTTATGTGGGGATGTGGGTATCTGTCCGTGCAAATGTAAGAGTCTCAAGTGCTGCAAGGCGATCAGCCAGGGAGGCATTGCAGGTTTTCTTTTCCCCACTGATATTTCCACTTCACTTTCTACTGAAATGCATTTAGACACTGGTGTGAATTGGCATTATTCTCTTGCAGATAGCTGTTCGTGCTGGTGGTTTCTCTGCTCTGGTAGTTGTTGGTATGGCTGTCATTGGTATTGCTATGCTTTATGCCATTTTTTATGTTTGGTTGGGGGTAGATTCACCAGGTGCAAATAATGCAATGAAGGTTACTGACTGTAAGTTTTCAACTCCTGTTGTACTTTGTCAGATGTTAATAGTTGCTTCCTTTTATGCTCTTGGATTTCCAAGTATTTAATGTCCACAGTTTGACTCTTAGATTTCTCTCCCAGTGCCTCTTCTTCTCGTTGGATATGGTTTTGGAGCTTCATTTGTTGCCCTTTTTGCTCAATTGGGTGGTGGAATATATACTAAATTGATGTTGGAGCTGATCTTGTTGGGAAAGTAGAGCAGGGAATTCCTGAAGACGATCCTCGCAATCCTGCTGTCATTGCGGATTTGGTACAAAATCTTCCTCATGTAACTTCTCTGTCAAGTGCATATACTGGAGAGTGTTGCTCACATGTTTGTGGAGCACTCATTTTCTCAGATATATGACAATTACTGATATATCTTGCAATGCGATTCCTTCTTTTGCATTATGCCACCCATTACCCTGGCTAATTTCATTGTTTGCTGTGTCAAAGGTTGGAGATAATGTGGGCGACTGTGCAGCTCGGGGTGCTGATTTGTTTGAAAGTATTGCCGCAGAAATAATCAGTGCAATGATATTAGGTGGAACCATGGCACAACGCTGCAAAATTGAAGGCATGTAACTGGCTCGTGTGCATATAATTATAATTGTATATATTTGCAAAACGTGGTGGTATAGTTGGCGATTCACTTTCTCAAACATGTACTCATGAGAGATAGGATGCATTGCATTTTTTAGATGAGAGCTAACTTTCATATAGGTTATCATTTTACCATTCATTGCTTATTTATCTCCTGAAGCTTGTAGAAATTCTGTTAGTATCACAGATATTCCTCTGTTTCAAACTAAATGGTGCAGACTTTTTTTAATTCGATTTGATGCATTTATTTTTTGTATATCCAAAAAATTATAAATGGTGACTTTTCCTGATAAACGTCTATTATAACTTTGAGAAAACCCTGAATTGATTGGGAAAAGTCAACTGTTACATTCAATTTGTCATGGATGTAGAATTAAGATTGTAATTTCCTCCAGCGCAGTTGAATATGTTGATGGATTAGAATTTTGATTGTCAAGGTGTTCAAAATTCTTGTTGAGGAAAAATAGGGAAGAAAATTGCTATGAATTGTCTTCCTTGGCAAATAAACGTGCTCATTTCATGCTTGATTCTGGTTGCATTACTTATTATCACATCATGACAACACACTCCTTTTTGCTCGCCTGGTTGAGAGTATGTTCTGAACTTGGTTAATATGTGGTGGTTGCTTACCATATATGGAAGTTATTTTAATAGAAGTTAGGAGAGCCATGATTATTGGCATTGGCTTTTCTCATTGGAGAATAATCAACTTCCATGAAAAATTGAGAGTTCCAACCTTATCCCCCTTTCCCTGCAAGATCATTTATGCTTGAAAACCAGTTTCTGGGGTTTAGATATTAAATTTTCTGGTTGTATTTTTTGCTGTGATTTCATTGCTATTACTTTATTTTTGTGATGCTTTTTAATTTACCTATTGGTCTTATTTTCTTAAGATCTAGAGTAGGTTGGTCTGGCTACAATTGATGAATGAGTATGATGCCACATGATGATAATTTACTTGTTCCTTGATTGAATTAATTATAATCGACCTATATCTTTATGTGATACATGCAGATCCATCGGGCTTCATTTTGTTTCCTCTAGTTGTTCACTCCTTTGATCTGGTGATATCATCTGTTGGAATATTTTCTATTCGGAACAAACGTGATCTTGGTTCTGTAGAGGATCCAATGTCAATTCTGCAGAAAGGATATTCTGTGACAATTATTTTAGCTGTTCTGACATTTGGTTTGGTAATATTTCTATCTACTATTTGAGCATCATTCTCACCTCCCTAGAGAATCTTGATTGTGTTTCTGTGATTACCCTCTCTCTCTCTCTCTCTCTCATGTGTGTGTGTTTTGAATCATCATTTACATGCTGAATCTGGTGTTTGCTGTTATTGCGTTTGCAGTCTACACGCTGGATGCTATACACTGAACAAGCACCTTCTGCTTGGTTGAACTTCGCTTTATGCGGTTTGGTAGGGATTATGACGGCATATATTTTTGTCTGGATTACAAAGTATTACACTGACTACAAGCATGAGCCTGTACGCACATTAGCTCTTTCTAGCTCAACTGGGCATGGAACTAATATTATTGCTGGAGTTAGTTTGGGTCTGGAATCAACAGCTCTTCCTGTCCTTGTGATAAGCATAGCAATTGTTTCGGCTTACTGGTTGGGTCACACTTCTGGGTTGGTGGATGAATCTGGAAGCCCAACTGGTGGGTTGTTTGGGACAGCCGTCGCAACTATGGGAATGCTCAGTACAGCAGCATATGTGCTCACAATGGACATGTTTGGTCCAATAGCTGATAATGCAGGTGGGATTGTTGAAATGAGTCAGCAGGTAATTTTTCAGGTTCTTGGCTTTTGCCAACACAATACGTCAGCCTTTAGCAATTATGTTTTTATTGTAAGTGAAACTTGTGACATGCCTTTTATTACTTACAGCCTGAAAGCGTTCGAGAGATCACCGATGTTCTCGATGCTGTTGGAAATACTACAAAAGCAACCACCAAGGGGTTTGCCATTGGATCTGCAGCCCTTGCATCTTTTCTTCTATTTAGTGCTTATATGGATGAAGTAGCTACTTTTGCAAATGTACCCTTTAATCAGGTGGGGCTTTTTTGTTATCTGTCAATTATATCTTGATTCTTTAAGTTTTGTTTACGGGAAAGAGTTTTCTCCTCTCTTCTATTCATATTTTTTAGCATTTTATCTAAGCAGGTTGACATCGCCATCCCAGAAGTGTTTGTTGGTGGACTATTGGGCTCCATGCTTATTTATCTTTTTAGTGCATGGGCTTGTTCTGCAGTGGGTCGAACTGCTCAGGAGGTTGTTAATGAAGTCAGAAGACAGTTCATTGAGAGGCCAGGCATCATGGTATGTATCATAGACATTTATTTGGCTTTCTTTATGTTGTGAAATGGATCTCGAATATCAGTGATGTATCATGTTATTTTCGTCTCCTGATAGGATTACAAGGAGAAACCAGATTATGGTCGATGTGTATCTATTGTTGCATCTGCTTCTTTGAGGGAGATGATAAAGCCTGGGGCATTGGCCATTATATCACCTATTGTTGTTGGTGAGTTACTAATCACCCTCTTAGTTTTTGATAATTGATCATGATATGTGGAAAGTGTGCTTTTGCGTCATAATGTAATAGAATGGCCACTGCATATGTTTAAAACAGGCCATCACAGTACTTCAGCGTAGAATTGTTGACATGATTTGGGTTTCCGTTGATTTTAAATTTTGAATAACAAAATAACAAATTGGAAGTGTAGTTGCTAGCATCAGAATTTAAGAATTCAAGTCAGAAAATATATAAACTATATTCCAACTCTTACAGTTTCTAGTTGTAAAATAGATTTCTTTTTATGAGCAATAAATAGTATGATAATTATATTTCACATTATAGAATAAAATTTATGATTGATACTATTTATTTGAGAGGATAAAAAATGGGTTACATGCATTACAAAGGACATGTTCAGTGTTAGGTGACAGCACCTTTGTCGAACAAGCCTGAGGATCAATTCTTTGAAGAAGCATTTCTTTTGAGTAACAGTTGCACAATGTTGCAATTTGGTTTTTCACAGCTCACCTAAACTGCATAAGTACAATCTTCTTTGCAGTTATTAATATTGTGTATTTGACGGAGTAACTGCATGATCTTGACCAAAGAAATTTGTTAACAAACAATTCCCTCCGTAGATGCTAGATCAGGTGCCTGCCCTTAGATGTGCAAATTATGGCACCAATGCTGTAACTTTATGCTCAATCACAAATTGCTTTCACAAGAGATGATTATGATGGAATCATCCTCTTTTCTAAACTGATGATGATCTTTAGGTGAAGTCTGTACTAATCTTGTATTTAGGTGATGGAATGTCGGGCACCTTGCCAACTGCAGTGCGTTCTGGAGTTCCTGTGAATGCTATTTTACATAAAGCTTATGAGTTTTATCTTTTTTAATTATCTGGGCCGTAAGTTATAAAAATTATTTTTGCTCATTGGAAGATTCTGAGTTGCCTTCATTTTTATTCAGTTTTTTTGTAGGACTCACGTTTGCAAATTTTTGTAACTTTTGTAATCACTTTAATATTCTGATGTTAAATCTTATAAATCTTGCTTAATTTCGTATAGTTGAGGGAATATGCTCGTCATTTTGCAGGTTTTGTGTTTCGGGTGCTGGGATATTATACAGGGCATCCATTACTTGGTGCCAAAGTGGTGGCTGCCATGTTAATGTTTGCCACTGTTTCTGGCATTCTCATGGCTCTTTTCCTGAACACTGCTGGAGGCGCCTGGGATAATGCGAAGAAGTACATAGAAACCGGCACTCTTGGTGGCAAAGGCAGTGACTCCCACAAAGCAGCAGTTACTGGTGACACGTAAGTGTTTACAACATGTATAAGTGTGGTATTTACCAGCAGTAGTATAATTTAATGGTTTTCTTCAATGGCTATCTCACACATCCACATCCAATAATGCTTGCTCATGCACGCACTAGATCTTGTTCCCAACCCCACATGTTCGATCAGAACAAGAATTCACATTACCTAACGTGTAATAATCGAGATTGTTAAAGAAACGAATTACTATAATATGATATTATTTTTGCAGGGTAGGAGATCCCTTCAAAGACACTGCTGGCCCATCACTTCATGTACTTATCAAAATGCTTGCAACAATAACCCTTGTCATGGCTCCTATCTTTCTTTGAGAGAATATTCATGTCTTCCCAAAATATACAACATGATTTCTTGACTGTCTTGCTATGTACACTGAGGAGTTTTTGATGTAATTGAAGGACCCTAATTGAAAAGTTCAGTTAATACTTGATATGTTTCCCTAGCTTAATATGAATAAGATGTCTTTTTCAGAACTCTATTATTTCATAAAAATATATTGATCGAAAATAGGACCTAGAATTGCAAAGTTTTGGGCATGAGACACTTATTTGCCCACTTTCTTATAGCTAGTTTGGGATTGTTTATAAGTTGATTAAATTATACAATCATATTACATGTATATATCATCATTTACATTATTTTTTACACTGTCACATGATAACGCACAATTGGACAACTTAAATTTTTGACAATTTTTTCATCCGATTAACATTTGTCAATACTTGTAATGTCAATAATAATATCGACAACAGAGTATAAAAGTGACATTTTCCTAAATTATATATTGATAAAATTAAGTGATGTATAAGTGGATAATAGGTGTGGATTCTATGAAGTGTTAAAATAAATTTTACAACATAATAATTAATAACATACTAAATTGAGTTATTTGGGTCCTGGAGGACTAAGAGGGTGAATTGCTAATTTTTGGATACAATATTAATCCTAATGACACATCTAAATGAATCAGATTTATTGCATTCGTAGCAGTTCATGTTAGGATTGGTCATTGAGATCTTTAGAAACCCATATTATGATATTTTTGAAAGATCAACTATGGTACCAAGCATTTCCAACCAATCAAACCACAAGTTCTCCTATAATTACCTTGTTACGATTCTACTCTAGTTGTATGTTATTCATTAACAATTTCCTTCAATCTTTCTGTGCTTTGGTGGTCTCTTTACTTTATTATATTATTATATATTTTTAGATTTTTCTAGGACAGTGACTACTGACTTGGTTATTTGTTGTCCGTTTGGTAAAACTCATAAATTATCTATAAATGACCAAACTTTATTTTAATTACACATTTCAATAAATTTACAAGTATTATTTGCTTATTCAATACTTATTTCTGTCCATTTATAAATTCTTTCTTGAGGCTTAAGTTTTGGGCTTGGATAATGTAGGGCGAAAACTTGGGTTAGAAGCAATCCAGTGTCCAAGTTTGTTTTGTAACTGCATCCATATAGGGGAAATTACATCGAATTAGGCATTAAGTTTGGACTTTTTAAAAATTAGGTTTTCCCTTTTTTTAAAAAAAAATTTATCAGGGTTTTTTATTATTTTAATTAAATAATTTCCATTTTTTAAAAGAAAAACAATTTCTATTTTAAAACCCTAATTCACCCATTTCTCACCCTCAAGCCACTCTCGTCTCTCTCTCCGTCTTCTCTCGTCGGATGCCGCATCCTCCCCCCTCTTCCCCTCCATCCCTTCTCCCTTCCCCTGCTGTGGACGCTGCTGCGAATCGAAATCATAGCAGTGTCGACGCTACTCTCTGGACGTTGGTGGTAGCGGTTGTGTTTTGTGGTTGTTGCGGTGGGTAGAAGTGGGGGTTGGAGGTTTCTGGTTTTGGTGAATAAGTTGGGGGTTGTTGATTGCTGGTGACACACAGCGACGGTTGGGTTCGTTGTGGGTACTAGAATAGAGGCAGGTAGGTACTGTGGCGGTGGGGATGCAGTGATTGTGATTAGTGGGGGTTGGCTGTTGACGTTGGTTGGTTGTAAGGTTGGTGGTGGTTTTGTGGTGACGGTATGGTGGTGAATGGCTTATGTTGGCGGCTTGAGTTTTAGGAGAAAACTGGTTCTCGTTTAGCAGTGTTTGGGTTCATATCTGGTGGGTGATGGTGTTGATAGTCGTGGTTTGATGCTGCGNAATAAGTTGGGGGTTGTTGATTGCTGGTGACACACAGCGACGGTTGGGTTCGTTGTGGGTACTAGAATAGAGGCAGGTAGGTACTGTGGCGGTGGGGATGCAGTGATTGTGATTAGTGGGGGTTGGCTGTTGACGTTGGTTGGTTGTAAGGTTGGTGGTGGTTTTGTGGTGACGGTATGGTGGTGAATGGCTTATGTTGGCGGCTTGAGTTTTAGGAGAAAACTGGTTCTCGTTTAGCAGTGTTTGGGTTCAGATCTGGTGGGTGATGGTGTTGATAGTCGTGGTTGGATGCTGCGGTTGTGGTGGGTGTACGTGATGTGGCTGCGGTGCGGTGGTATTAGCGACGTGCGTTTGTGGTTTTTGACCAGTCGTGGAGTGTCTAATGAGTTGGTAGGTTCAGAGCTCGTTTGATGGTGGTGTTGATAGTGGTGATGTTGTATTGTGTTGCTGTGGTGGTGGCGTCAGGTATGAGACGATGTGTCTGTGACCAACTATTTGGTCGATCTGTGACCCGTGACCAAGTATAACTGGTGTACTGGGATTGGGGGACGGGTGCGACAGATGGGATGAAGTGTCTGTGACCAACTATTTGGTCGATCTTGACCAGTGACCAATTATTGACTGTGACTTGTAAAAATTTTTAATTCATGGCTATGGTCGTGAGTGTGATGAGATGAGATGAGGCGTGTATCTGTGACCAATGATT
>CAIGRH010215817.1:0-10296 GCA_903798295.1 Fraxinus nigra | reverse complement strand
AACCGACCAACCCAACCCAACCAAACCCGATCGATACTTGATTGAGTTGGATTGAATTTCAACATTTACATGGGTTGGGTTGTGTTAAATTTTGATCAAACTGATCATATTAGTTTGGATTTGGGTTGAAGCAAAAACCGACTCAACCCAGCCCATGCCCACCCCTAACTAGAACATCTCCATCTTTATCTCCTAGCTTCACATTCGGATCAATAGGAGTATCA
Source organism: Fraxinus nigra (assembly GCA_903798295.1). NCBI lineage: Eukaryota > Viridiplantae > Streptophyta > Magnoliopsida > Lamiales > Oleaceae > Fraxinus > Fraxinus nigra. The sequence goes on along the minus strand of CAIGRH010215817.1, from coordinate 10,072 downwards.
GATGGTCTACATCTACCCATGCCGGTTTCTATAGTAGATCAAGTATATATTTTTACTGAGAGCCAACAATACCTTTCTTAGAACGAGCCACCTCCATTCCAAGAGAATATCTTAGTGAACCTACGTCTTTAATCTCAAACTTATTAGCTAAGTAATTTTTCAACCTTTAGTAAGGAACAAATCAACATAACCTATCAATACTGCTATCTAAACTTCAGATGATTTTTTCATAGACATGGTATGATTGGTTTGGCCTTGATAGTATCTATGCCTTTTCACCGAATTGGTGAATTTCTTGAACCGCACTCTTGGAGATTGTTTACAACCATATAGTGACTTCTTCAATTTGCATATCTTCGTTCCAAAACTGTACTCAAAGCCAGGTGGAAGATCCATACAAACTTCCTCTTCTAGATCACCAAGTCTAGCTGTTGTAATGGCCAATCTAAATTGATCATGATAGACGGGAGCGCACTTATGGTTTTCAATTTTGCAACAGGAGCAAAAGTTTCACAATAATCAACACCATATATCAGAGTAAAGCCTTTTGCTACTAACTTCGCTTTATACCTCTGAATAGATCCACCTGAATTGTATTTAATGGTGAAGACCCATTTGCACCCCATTGTAGATCTGTTGAGACAGAGAGATATCATTTCCCAAATCTCATTTTTTAAGAGCTCTCTCATCTCTTCCAAAGAAGCTTCCTTCCATTTAGGATCATTTAGACCATCTTGCATTGTCTTTGGAATTTCCTCAGTAGCAAGTTGAGAAACAAAGGTAGCAAGAGATAGAGACAAATGATCATAAGACACAAATTTAGACAAGGGATGTTATGTACAAGACCTAACACCTTTTCTTTGTACAATTGGAATATCAAGGTTAAACTCGGGTTCAATAGAATAATCAGGATAGGAGGAGTTTTACCCGACTCGGGAAGAGGTGATTATTTTCCCCCCGAATTGGATTCTTAAGGGTGCTCCAAAACAAGGTTCTTTCCTCCCTGATTATCCCTCCTTCTCGAGTACACAATGAGCTCTTGATTACTAGTTTTGTTTCTTATTTCTATTGCTTAATAAGGTGTTTCATGTCATTTCATTAAGCTGGGTTGTCTTTCATGATCAATATTTGGATTATTAGTTTCTTGTTCTGCTAGCAAGGGAGATTTTGATATATTTGCACCTTTTAAGTCTATTTCCAGATCTCTATAACAACTTATCTCCAAATTATCATGTTTAGTTCCTATTATGTCCATAAAATTAGTTGAATATTCCTTCCTAATATCCCTAGAAGATAGTCTCAAAGAATGGTTTATCTTCAAAAAAAGTGACATCTATGTTACAAAATATTTTTTTGAACTAGGATCAAAACACTTATAGCCTTGTTGAGTTGGGAAATACCCAAGAGACACATTTCTTAGCTCTAGGGTCAAGTTTGCACAGGTCATGGTTATGTGTATGAACAAAAAATACACCTAAACACTTTTAGGGGCAAATCGGACACTAACCACAAGGTAGGAAAGTAAGACCTAAATATCTTCAAAGGAGTCTGAAACTTTAGAACACTTGTGAGCATCCTATTAATCAAGAAGGGTGCTATAACTATTGCATCGGCTATAAATACTTAGGAACCTTAGTTCAAAACATAAGTGACCTAGCCACATTTAGTAATTGCCTATTTCTTCTCTCTGTTATTCCATTTTGTTGAGTGCTAGAGGCGAGCTTTGATGAACTATTCAATTTCCCAAAAAATAATCTCCTAAGATTTTATAAACACACTTTTCCATTATCACTCCTAAAAATCTTAATTCTTTGCTTGAAATTGCTAAAAACATTTACTACTAGTTCAGTTTCAGAATTATCTTTATGTTTTACCCATCCTAACCTTTTGTCGTCATCTATAAGAGTGAAGTCATTTCTTACTCAAAAGCGTGCTAATCCTAGATGGCACCCATAAGTCACCGTGAACAACCGAAACGGTTCAGAGGGTTTGTATGATTGTGAGGGAAATGATGCTCTATGATGTTTTGCGAGTTCACGCACAGCACACTTCACATGGAAACAGAGATTTTTATTGCTAAACAAGTTTGGAAACAAATAGTTCAAATATTGAAAACTAAGACGTCCTAATCTAAAATGCCAAGGCATTACTTCATTCTTATTGGAAATAGAAATAGATTCAAAACAAGATCTCTGAGATTGATTCCCCAAATTGGTTTCATTCTCAAAGAAGTAAAGTCTTCAACTTTGTCTAACACTATCAATCATCATCCTCGAGTTCAAATCCTGAAATTCACATTTAGAAGGGAAAAACTTAGCTAGACATGTGTAGTCTTGAGTTAATTTGCTAACATACAATAAATTACAAGAGAGCTTAGGAACATGCATGAAGGGCATTGGTTAAGGTAAGAGTAGGAGAAATAATTATAGACCTTTTCTAGCTATGGTTGTAAAAGATTTATCTATAATCTTTACTTTGTGGTTTCCTGCACATGGGTTATACGACGAGAACAAGTTTGAAAAATTGGTCACATGATCGGTTGTACCTGAATCAAGAATCCATTGGCAATTAGAATTGACTGTAAAGTCTGCAATGAGATAACTACCTTTTGAGCTAGGGGACAAGTGGGATTGCTAGTGGAAGATTATAGGATTTTACACAGAAGCTCTAATTGTTCCTTGGTAAAAGGAGTCTATTCTCGTTGAGGTGATTTCTCTTATCCTTCAACTTGAAATGCATCATTCTCACCCTAATTATCTCCTCCTTTCTTCTTCCAATTTGCTGAAATTCCGTGAATCTTCCAGCAAGTTTCCCTCGTGTGCCATGTCTTCTACAGTAGTCACACCATGGTCTTCCAGCTTTATTACTCCTTCTATCTCCCTCATACTCGTATCCTTTAGCAGGCAATGCACACACTTCTGGCTGTAGTATTTCTTTCTGACCAGCAGTGCTATTGAACATAACATTCCTCGGCATTCCCCTCTCCATAACTACGATAAAGCTTTCCTTAAACTTGGCAGTGGCTTTCGGCCAAACACTCTCCCTTTCAGCTCATCCAACTGGGTTGACCCCATTTAAAAACATGAAGACCCGGTCGTCCTCCCTCTTTTCCTCAGCTTTAAGCTGTCTTTGAGGTAGTCCCATTCATCGTTGTAGCATAGATCCAGTTCCTGCCACCACACTTGCATCTCGTTGTAGTATTGGGTTACTTCTCGAGCTCCTTTTGATAACCAGAGCTTCAATTTTAGCTCAAAAATCTGGGATGCATTATCAACAACAGAATAAGTTTCTCTGGCTCCATCCCACACATCCTTAGTTGGGTAAAACAAAAAAAGGCTTACCAATCGTAAGTTCCATAGAGTAGATGAGCTAGGTGATGATCATCGAGTTTTCAGACTTCCAAGCCTTGAGGTTTCTGTCAGCATCCACCGATTTTTCACTTCACCTGTCAGACACCCTGAATTGCCCTTGCCTTCGATCACCAATTTCACGGACTGAGCCCATTTCAGATAGTCTTCTCCATTTAATCAATGAGTCGTAATTTGCAGCAAGTTGTTTCTAGAGTCGGAAGGAATGAAAGAGGTGGTGGTTAATTTGGTTTCTACCATTGCTCCTCCTGGGGCAGAGCCATACCTACCTTCACCGGTGTCTATAGGTATGGTTGTCATTGCCATTTAAATAAACTTAAGAGTGCCATAGCTCTATACCATGAAAAAACTCAGACATTTCTATTGAATACATAATCAAGTACAATACAAGAGATTTATAGACGAAGAGAGCGTAAAATATTTCATGTAATTCTGGTATACTGGATTGAGATAAGATGTAGAAATCAAAAAACTATTCACTAGATTCGAAGGAATCTAGATTTATCCAAGATTTAAACTAAATGGAACAATAAGAAAATATCATATTAATCCTAACTTTTTGGCAAGTATGTATCACCGAAAAAGGAATTTCACTCCTTTTATTGCTAATAGGATATGGAACCCTTTGAATTTTAGCCAACTCACAAAATTCTTATGCTTGAGTTTGGAAAAATCTCGAGTGTTGCAGAGATTCGGATACAATTTCCCCAAATAATGGAAACAAGGGTGCTCTAATCTTTCGTGCAATAGCTGAGATTCGGTTCTGAAAAACACAGTAGTCATCATAGAATATGACAAAACAATTGTTGGTTTTCGGGAGTCTGTACAAAAAGTAAGTTGCAAGACATATTTGACACATGGTGACAGAATAAAGAGATATTTCTAGAGATATATAGGTATTTCCTCAATCATGAACACTAAGAAATGATCCATTAGCAACCTGAACCTTTTGATTATCAGAATATGGCTTATTAAGAAATAAAACAGTTGAATCTTGTCCATGTGATCACTAGCTACTCAAATCAACTATCCATGAGTTTGAATTTGGAATATTGATAGAAAGTAGAACCTTACCAAGGATTCCAGAATGGGCAAATGCACAGAAATGGGATTTGGAGTCGCATCTCTCTTACCTGTGATCTTGTATTAAAGATGAAGTTCTTCTTTGGTGAACGGAAGGTTTTCATCACTACAAAAATACTCTCAAGCCACAGCAGTGACAGATTTTACACTGGGAAGAGTTTGTACTGAGAAGCCCTTGCCGCTCTTTGAGTTTTTCCTCTGAAGTTTTTTATACTCTGACCCTCTCGGGAACACCACCTTACTAGAAGGGGTTAGCTTGATGCAAATATAATGGAAAAAAGAAATGGAATTCCGAAAACCAGGGCTGGATTCTTAGACTTNTATTAAAGATGAAGTTCTTCTTTGGTGAACGGAAGGTTTTCATCACTACAAAAATACTCTCAAGCCACAGCAGTGACAGATTTTACACTGGGAAGAGTTTGTACTGAGAAGCCCTTGCCGCTCTTTGAGTTTTTCCTCTGAAGTTTTTTATACTCTGACCCTCTCGGGAACACCACCTTACTAGAAGGTGTTAGCTTGATGCAAATATAATGGAAAACAGAAATGGAATTCCGAAAACCAGGGCTGGATTCTTAGACTTGTGCTGCTTTGACAGAGGCACTCTAACTATTATTTTATTATTCTGATGATATGAAGTTGCGATCCTTCGTTTCCACACTCACTATCTATCAGACTGAGCCATAGCATAATGTTTCCTGCAATAACTTTGTGGCTGGTAAGCTGGACTGTGGAACTGTCTTTAGGGCATAGGGATTGCCCAAATACACTCAGATTTCCAGATGCGACTTCAAGTATATTGGACATATTGAGTTCTACAAGTAGAACAAGTGAACTTGATGTACCAGTCCTCTGATATTGGATCTGCTTAGCAATAAAGGCTGGGAAAAATATGGCAGCAATGGAGTATGCCAGAAGAAGATTAAAAACAGAACCCTAAAATGGTCTTAGACAACTAATTAACTCCTAAAATCAAGGGAAAGACTGGAGCCAACAAATCTCTAGGATCATGGGCAAGATTCTTTGTAGGACACAAACAAAAATGTGGCATGTACAGAACATAAGATATAGAATCCCAAATCGAACTGCAAATCGTGAAGCATGCAACAATTATTTCAAATCCATTCAAATATTCACAACTTTCTCACTACCCCGAGGTTGGCGTGGAATAGATCCTAAGTAACAGTACTATTGGGAGGTCAATTATATGTTTATATATCCACAGCTACCTCAGTGCCCCTTGTTGATGTTAAAAGGCCTAGGGAACCTTATAAGTAGTATTTTAAGACTCGTGGATAGTTAGGCTACTAGAGAACCCATCCTGAGACTGCCGAGTGTTCAGAAAAAAGAAAAAATACACCGTTTCTCTATTACGAAATAAATAGTGTTTTTCACATTCATATACATATATCTACAAGTTATATATTTCAATAATATTAGCAATAAATGTGAAGCAACATGATTATGTACCTGTTCTTTCATCTTGTCCTGGAAGGTTGATGGCAACAAGTTTGGAAACAATTTCAGGAATACTGGCAGTAAAAACTCCATGAATGGAACTATAATAAAAACAGCAACAGGAACTAGCCTAAAAATGTCTGCCGTTGTTCGAGTGAGTTGTTGCCTTTCCCTCCTGGATAGATTCTTCCCATCAGCAAGTTTTAACAATAGCCTTAAGCTTATCCTAACGTCAGCCCAAAGTAGCTTCGTACCCAACCAGTAGTGTTGCAATGTTGATTTAAACTCATCCTTCCAGTGTTGAAACTTCTTTGCCCAATCTTCCCTGAATAAAGCCAAGGACTTAGTAGGAGATACTAAAGACTAGTTTTTCAGCATTAAAAACAAGAAACACAAAAACCTTACCTGTTCATAGAAGCAACAGCCCTAAAAGCTGGACCAATCCCTAAAAGCATAGCCCACATTTTCCTCAGTATAGATTCAGCACGCTTCTGTGATTCTTGCAGCTGCTTGGCCTTGGCTTTCGCTTTGGCTTTGACTGTGCTCAAACCTTCAACTGCCTGGTCACATTCCTCCGGTGAAGCTTCCCTTTTCTGCTTAATCTTTGGTTCTTCATTCTTATCATCGCCACTATTAAATTCAGGTTGACCCGCTGCAGCAGTAGAAGAATAATGTACATATTCTTTTTTCCACCCAAATCCCAGGGGAAAAAGAACCCCTGGTTTTCTGATTTCATAACTCAATGTTGGAGCCTCAGAAAACCTATGCCAAATAATTCCTGCTGTCAATGTAGAGGGTGACACATATTTGGTTAGATAATTTGAATCTTTGGCCCTGTGATCTCCATTTGAAGATGAATCGCTCACAACCCAGCTCCAGTTCCATGAATCAGGCACCGTAGATGGACTTCCATGCTCAAAACTCGGAGCCCTTCGGACCAAATTAGAGGTCTGATTAAGGGAATCAAAAAGATAACGTTTTCTTCGCAATATTGCTCTTGAAGCCATTTTGAAAGACTTCTTGACCTTAGCATACAGCTAGGATAGCATAATTGAGCACGCTGTTGATGTATGACTACAGCCAGTTTGGACAACAGTGAACAATACACTGCATAGCAAGTTTATAATTAATTAAAGCATACAAACAGGGGAAAAAATCAGTTTGGAGAACAAGATAACTTCTCTAATTTACTGTTATGATGATTTGGACATTTAATTTTGTTTCAAAATCTTTTGAGTGTCTGTTCCACAATAGACCATTTCAGTACTATCAACTGCTTGTCCTCTCAACACTATCTTTTAGCTCAGATTTCTTCCGTCTTTCAATGGCCTTAATTTCATTGAGCTTGAAAATATTTCTTGCAGTTCATTAAGCCTACAAAACCTATATCATACAAGTAGCTGTATAACAGTGCACAAAGGATCCAGTTCCAAATTTTCCAACTTTTTAGATTCATTTGCAAAGATTGATTTCCAGTTCATACACGTGCAGTGTTATTGTGTCAAATATCTTGAATGCTCTATTGGACACTTATCTGTTTTTATTTCTAAATTCCATTCACAAGTTCATGAACTTTTATTGTAAATACTAAATCCCAATGGAACATGTAAATTATTTGCTTCTACCGATCATTTTTCAAAGGCAATGTAAATAGTTAATGTTTCAATCCCGAACCTTTTATGTTGAATCGAATTTAATTTCGTTTATTCTCCAATTTGACTTTGAGTTCCAAACCTTACACCTCATCTCATAAGAAAAAAGAAAACTAGAGATCAAATTTGGACATTAGTAATTTGATCTGCTGCTGCAATAGATCACTGTTGCCAACGATCGTTCTCAGTGTTCAAATTATATATATATTTTTTTAATTTTTAGTTTCTTAACAGTAAGTAATCCAAGAAAGTTCCCTCTTCTGTTATCTTCACAAAAACAAGGATATGAAATTCACCTCCGTCGCAGAATTTGTTGTCCTCTGTATTTAACTCTTACCATTTTATTTTCTTATGACTAGTAGCTAACATTCACGAGCTTATGAAATATCAATTCACGACAGTGAAGAAAATATGACTAATCTATATTGTTCAATTATTTACAATGAATCTAATTTAGACAATAAATTCATACTTACAATTGTACGATGCTAACATTAGAATCTAAAATAACGATGATATATTCATTGCAGTAATATGTACACATTTATGTGCATACAGCAAACAGCGGAAAATCAACGAAAATATATAATTAATTCACGTATCAATCACACAAAAGAAATTTTTGACAAAAAAATTGGTATGAAATGCGTACCTGAGAAGAGGAAGTGGAAGAGAGCGAGTCAATGAGTTTATTGCGGCAAATGATGGAAGAAAATCTTACTCTGTACTCTGTACTCTGTATTCAAGGTATTGATTCGAAGTCTGCTCTCTTTTCTATTCAAAAATGTGGTGCGGAAAAAAGGCAATACGTACGATTGATATTTCCTTTGTTGTACGTTTGGGACAGTGTTTTTGCCCCTCCTGATTTATTGCGATTATGTCGAACTGTACAACTCCGGAGAAGAGAATAACAAAATTGGATTATTCTGGATGTACTTTCTCCTTTACTTCCTAGTTTACTATATTGCCACATGGCCGCCCAGTAAAGGAGAAAGTACATCTAGCATGATCCTTTTTTTAGATATATTTTTTTTCTATCTTCTTTTTAATCTCACATTTTTCAATAAAATAATATTACACTCAAACCCAAAAAATCTCCTTTTTTTTAACAACACATTTTCTATCAATATATTATTTCAAAATACATTCTACACCAAAATGGGACTATTTCATACTTTTTAACCAAACATACTTCAAAAAAATTACTTTTCTCAAAAAAATCTTTACCAAACAAGGACGAATTAGTAATTTCTTTTGATAAATCAACCACACTAATTTAATGTTTAGAGGAGGATATTTTATTGCTTCATATAAGATAAGAACAAGGATTTTTCTGCGCAAGGATACGACTCAAAACAAAACAACCCTTCGGAGTTGAGCCTCGATAGGAGGTCGGGGGGACATCCATTTGAAAAGCCAAGGTAGCGTTCCTTCTCATTTTTCTTAGCTTATAAGTTCACCAGCTCCTCGTATAACAAATCAATCACACTACACAACATGTTTTATTAATAATTAAAGAAATATATGAGGAAGTTAAAACTGACCTCCAAAGCAAAATTAAAACATTGCCAAGTGCATATGTGTGGAATATAGTGTAATAATAGTGGATAAATAAATAAATATATATCTTATGGCCACATTAATATTTCGTTCATTGGACATATCACGAGGTATTCAACAGTTCATCATTAAATTCCAATTATTATCCAATCGGTTTATATTAAACTCCGATGTTGAAATTGTCGATCGGTTTATAATAATTTAGGAACGTGAGTTTATGAAATAATGATAGAATTGTTTGAAAAAAGACAGTCAAATATGTGTATATATATGGAACTTTTAATTTGAGAATATATCTTAATTTAAATGGGGTGCACGCCGAGGTGTTGTAGGGGATATTTTCTTGGAGGGAAAGGAATACAGAATATACTGGTTTTTTGGTTCCAAGGGCAAAACGGGAACTTTTGACTTCCAATTTCCTTTTGAATAAAAACTGTGGTATACCTTAAATTAATTTGAAAAAAAATAATAATGGGAAATTTGATACAACTAGCTGCAGTTTATAAATAATCTTGTTGAACTGCCACCATTCAATTGGAAATTGGAAGTCAAAAACCAACATGACTTGATGGATAAAACAAAAAAAGAGAATATTTGGGAATTGATAAGTGGGATTCACGTGCAATTAAGAAGTGACTCCTAATGCGATTTAAGTATTAGGTTATTTGTTGAATTCCTGTACAGATAAATGATCTAATAAGTATCGATTACAAGACACATCAACAAATTGATAAATCATTTAATTCATGTGACCTATCATTATTGATTAATTAATGTATCATCTACCGTAAACCGATGAACTAATCACAGTTTGATGGTTTTCCTAATTTTTTTTTTTTTTTAGTTTCAAAAATTTTAACTTCATGAATGGACCTCATCGATTATAATTCAAAGACACATATGAAATTATTGGGTGGCATGCTCATTTTATAGATGCGCTTATCTCAAATGATT